>JAVJIF010011907.1:0-68484 GCA_038442645.1 Agave tequilana | reverse complement strand
TTCCGAATGTACCTCAAGGGAGTCATTCCCTTGGACCATGAAGCATTGTGAATCGGATTCTCCACTAGATTCCTCTTCTTGAATTTGTACTTGAAGCTCGGAGGTGTTGGTGGTTGTCAATTTGTTCCACACTACAAAGCGGAATCAAAGTTGAAACACATAAAAGATAATCTTTAGATAAAGTGCTTCTAATGGCCTCTAGGGCTTGTGCATTGGCCCCTATATGATTACCATCACCAGATAACATCTCTTGGTAGCGCAAGGAAGACATGCAAACCTAGGGTCTTTAGGTACATGGACATCCTATACTTCCAAACATCAATGTTGGAAGGTCAAAGCTAGGAGGGGTCATGAAGTCCATGGTAAACTATATATGAATGTGCAAACAAACAATGCAAATGAGATTAGCAAGCAAATGGATCTCACTCCTAGATGTTAGCCTAATATCAGGAGCACTAGCTCTGATACCAATTAAAAACACCTAGGGGGGGTGAATAGTGTAATTGCTAATCTAAGAAACTCAGTGCAAACTAAGTGCGCTAAATGCAGAAGCTAATGCAAATTATGCACAAACTAATACAATACAACAAGTGTAGCCGAATTCCCCTTGCGAGGCTCTGGACTAACTCCCCTTGATTCCCCTTGAAATGGGTTGAGGTGCTATGTGAAGCTCTTGTTGGATGAGTATAGTGATGCACAAACACACAAGCAATTCACAATGTGCACACACAATCAAGCCAAGCAATAGAGGATATAGCAATATGAAATAATGCAAGGCAATATGAATTATGCACAACACAAGCAATATGGTATGATATGAAGTATGATGCTTGCACAAAGTAAATGAAGAGAGTAAGAGAGACAATGGGAGCAATCGCAAACACCGAGATTTGTTTCGAGGTTCGAGCACCTTGCTCTACATCCCCGCCTACACCACCGTGTAGGATTTCCACTATCTCACTCCCACCGAGGGAACCTCTACCGAAGAGGATTTCTTACAACTCTAGGAGTACCTAACTCCTCTCTCAATACAACCTCCACCGAGGCCAACAACAACCAACAACAACACCTCTACCAAAGAGGCTCACAACCAATCTCAATCACCTCACACTGAGGGATACAAACCAATCACCCGATCAACCTCTACCTAAGAGGGATACAACAAGAATAAGGGTGTACAACTTAGAGGCTACAAACAACAACCTCAAAACTCTCTCTTTCTTTCTTTTTCCACAAAACAAAGATCCTAATAGTTTAGGATAGAAGATATGGCTCAAGTGTGGAAACTAAGTGTTTTTGGAAACAAGCAACAAAGAAAAACTAATTGGGAAATCTCTTGTATATGATAGAAATAAAAGGTCAAATCAAAATCCCAAAACCTAGTTTTCTTTGATTTTCCAAAAACCTAAAAAACAAATAAGATGAAATCTTTTTGGCTTAAAACCCTTTCAAAAACTCTTTTAAACACTAGAGAAAGTCTGGAATTTTTAGCTCTAAAAATCTTAGCCAAAACAATGGAGAAATGGGGTATATATAGCCCCTAGGAAAAACTAGCCGTTAGGCTGATGTGGCAGCCTGACAGGCCACCAGTTGACCGGTCCGGTCGACGCCAACGGTCAGAATTATGACCGTTGGGCAACTGCGGTCGACCGGCCCGGTCGACCGATAAAACCCGAGAGCAGAGCTCTCAACTCGGTCGACCGTCCCGGTCGACCGTGTCTGTGCCTAACAGACGTGCACGTCTGTGCACATCGGTCGACCGGAACGGTCGACCGGCCCTTGGTGCGGTCGCCGTCACGGTCGACGACCAGCCTGTCAGCACAGTCCTCAGTTCTGCACAGATACGGGATTTGAAAATAGGTCTTTTCACTCAATAAAAATCCCATAAATTCACAGTAAATCTAAAAAATAGTTTAATCACAATAAAAACTGTTTTTCTAAAAATATGTTTTTCTAAAACTTGTTTTATCATTTTACTTTGATAACCAAATTTGTGATAAAAATTTCAAGACATATATCAATCATATCAATTCATTTTTGTGTCTTGCCAATTTTATCAAAAACAAAACTTGTATTTTATCAAACTAGAATTTTCCAAAACATGAATAGGATAGTCAAAATAAGTTTGTCTAGCAAGTTTAAAGCATGTATGTATATCTAGAACATATCTAATATACATAGGTATAAGGTAAACTTGTTTTGATCTATTATTCATGAAAACCAAAACCAAATCATGAAACGTGTGTGTTTGTGCACTTGAGCATATCAACTAAACTAAGCTTTACAAATATGGATCTAAAACACAAACTCTAAACTAGATACCTAAGTCTTCTTGACGATCTTCATCTTCAAGTAGACTTGCTCCAAAACTCCGTGATTCTCCAAGTGCAAAGGTATGATCTTTAAGCTTTGTCACCGGAATCATCATGAATAGCTTCTAATCATCTTGTTGAAGCTAATCACCAACCTAATATCCTGTTAATGATCTGAAACTTAGAAACACAAGAATATTAGTAAACATAATTACATGAGTGTTGATCATCATCAAAACTAGAGTGGAAGGCCATTGGGCCAACAATCTCCCCTTTTGATGATGACAAAACTCATGGAGTTATATATGCATGGATTAAAGTTAAGCTTCAAGGAAGCTCCCCCTTAACTCATGCATAGGGATAAACAATAAATATATGCAATGAATGTTAAACATGAAATATGCGTATGCATAAACAATGAATGGTTCTAGATATCAAATGGATATTCAAACAAAATAACCTCTAGATACCAATTACAAAGCAAACTCTATAAAAACGATTAAACTTAATATTCTTGAGATTAAAACATAATATATGCATAAACATAAGCTTGCATATAAAACTTCATAAATCTTTCTCCCCTTTTTGTCAATCATCAACAAAGGGGTAATCAAAACCATAAATAAACGAGGGGTAAAAATCTTTCTTCCCCTTTATGTCAAACAAAACAATAAAGACAATGTTCTCCCCCTTTTTGTCTAAAACAAAAAACAAAATCAATAAGGGGTGACTACAAACATGATATCAATTAAAAATATGTCAATGAAGCATCTTGATACCAATAAACAAGAATCAATATATGTTATATGCTATATACATTCTTGAAGAGGAAGACGCTAGTTAGCTTCCCTACACATATGCATTACATGAAGAAGGGATGACAAGCCCCAATTCACATAACACATATTATGTAATGCATAAGAGGAGATGTGAAGCTCCCCCTACACACGTATATCATATAAAGAAGAGTTGTCAAGCTCCTCAATTTATAATATACTCAACATGAATCTATATGTAAGAGAGATGTTAAGCTCTCCTTGCATATAGGAAATACAAATCAAAACTTTGAATATTTTCTTTAAACAACATTTTGAGATACCAATTGTAATTAAACATAACAAATTTGAATGTCTAAACACAAATTTTGATACCAATTGTAATATATTTCATTTTGAAAATATATAAAAAATTTGATGTTGATATCATATGTTTAAAATAACAACTTTTAATCATAAAGAGTGGGAGTACAAATACCATTGAAATACAAAATCAAATTTCTCCCCCTTTATGAAATACAAACTGTTGGCCCAATGGCCTTCCACTCTAGTTTTGATGATGATCAACACTCATGTAGTTATGTTTACTAATATTCTTGTGTTTCTAAGTTTCAGATCATTAACAGGATATTAGTTGGTGATTAGCTTCAACAAGGAGTTTAGAAGCTTTTCATGTTGATTCCGGTGCCAAAGCTTAAAGATCATACCTTTGCACTTGGAGAATCACTGAGTTTTGGAGCAAGTCTACTTGAAGATGAAGATCGTCAAGAAGACTTAGGTATCCTAGTTTAGATAGAGTTTTAGATCCATTTGTAAAGCTTAGTATAGTTGATATGCTCAAGTGCACAAAACACACGTTTATGATTTGATATTTGGTTTTTATGAATAGTTGATCAAAACAAGTTTACATGTTTTATATGTATAGTAGATGTATTCTAGTTATACATACATGGTTTAACTTGCTAAACAAACTTATTTTGATATCCCTATTCATGTTTTGGAAAAATCAAGTTTGATAAAAATACAAGTTTTGTTTTTGATAAAATTTGCAAGACACAAAAATAAATTGATATATTGATATATTGTCTTGAAATTTATATCACAGGTGTATGTTTTAATATAAAATGATAAAACAAATTTTGTGAATTTTTTAGAAGTGTTAAAAGATTTTTAGAAAATATTTTACACTATTTTTTCTGACCCTGCACTGTGCCTGCCAGGCCAGTTCGGTCGACCGGACCGGTCGACCGCACCAAGTGGCCGGTCGACCGGGTCGGTCGACCGATGTGCACAATCGTGCACGCTGGCGACACATGTAGTCGGTCGACCGGACCGGTCGACCGAGTTGAGAGCTCTGCTCTCGGGAATTTTCGGTCGACCGGACCGGTCGACCGCTGCTGCCTAACGGTCACATTTTTGACCGTTGGCGGTCGACCGGGCCGGTCGACCGGCAGTTGGTCAGACTGCCACATCAGCCTAACGGCTAGTTCTGTATAGGGGCTATATAAACCCCATCTCTTTGGGGATTTTGGCCAAGATTTTTAAGAGGAAAAATTCCAGGTTTCTGAAGTGTTTAAAAGAGTTTTAAAAAGTAGTTTTTGAGCCTTAAACTTCTAATCTTTATTGTTTTGGGTTTTTGGAAAATCAAAGAGAACTAGGTTTTGGGATTTTGATTTGATCTTTTATTTCTATCATATACAAGAGATTTCCCAAGTAGTTTTTCTTTGTTGCTTGTTTCAAAAAACACTTAGTTTCCACACTTGAGCCATATCTTCTATCCTAAACTATTAGGATCCTTGTTTTGTGGAAAAAGAAAGAAAGAGAGAGTTTGAGGTTGTTGTTGTAAACTCTAAGTTGTACACCCTTATTCTTATTGTATCCCTCTTCGGTAGAGGTGATCGGGTGTGATTGGTTGTGAGCCTCTTAGGTAGAGGTGTTTGTTGTAGTTGGCTACGGGCCGTATCCCTCTTCGGTAGAGGTGGATTGTGGTTGTATAGCCTCGGTGGCTTTGTAAGGTTGAGAGAGGAGTTTGGTACTCCTATAGTGGATTGGGAAATCCTACACGGTGGTGAAGGCGGGGATGTAGAGCAAGGTGCTCGAACCTCGAAACAAATCTCGGTGTTTGCGATTGCTCCCATTGTCTCTCTAACCCTTACTCTCTTTACATTGTGCAAAGCATCATACTCATCATCATATCATACTTGCTTGTGTTGAGCATTGATTCATTCATATCATATATTGCTTGTGTTGTGCCTTGCATTTCTTATTGTCATATCTATTATATGCTTGGCTTGATTGTGTGTATTTCATATTGCTTGGATTGCTTGTGTGTGTGTGCCTAACTTATACTCATCCAACAAGAGCTTCACATAGCACCTCAACCCATATCAAGGGGAATCAAGGGGAGTTAGTCCAGAGCCTCGCAAGGGGAATTCGGCTACACTTGTTGTATTGTATTAGTTTGTGCATAATTTGCATTAGCTTCCGCATTTAGCGCACTTAGTTTGCATTTAGTTTTCTTAGATTAGCACTAACACCTATTCACCCCCCCTCTAGGTGTTTTTCAATTGGTATCAGAGCTAGTGCTCCTGATACTTAGGCTTAACATCCTAGGAGTGATCCATTTGCTTGCTAATCTCATTTGCATTTGTTTGTTTGCACATTCATATATAGTTTACCATGGACTTCATGACCCCTCCTAGCTTTGACCCTTCCAACATTGATGTTTGGAAGTATAGGATGTCCATGTACCTAAAAACCCTAGGTTTGCATGTCTCCCTTGCCGCCACCAAGAGATGTTATCTTGGTGATTGCAATCATATAGGGGCCAATGCACAAGCCCTAGAGGCTATTAGAAGCACACTTCCTAAAGATTATCTTTTATGTGTTTCTAATCTTGATTCCGCTTTTGCAGTGTGGAACAAATTGACAACAACCACCACCTCCAAGCTTCAATTGCCAATCCAAGAAGAGGAATCTAGTGGAGAATCCGAGCCACAACAATGCTATATGGTCCAAGGGAATGACTCCCTTGAGGTACATTCGGAATCTCAACTAGATAGTAATGATTGTGCTAGTTCTTCAATGATTATGTTGATCCCCATGCTTTAAATGAAGAACTATCTATTGTTTGTGAAAAACTAATAGAAAAATATAACTTGTTGAAAAAGAAGAGTCTAGGCATTAATAATGAAAATAAAAATTTGATTGCTAGACTTGATGTTGTTTTGCAAGAGAAAGAGGAGATTGCTAATGAAAGGGATTCATTAAAATCTCAACTTGGTCTTGCACTTAAAGAAAATAACTTTTTGAAAATGAAAATGATTGCCATGTTCTTTTGAAGAAAAATGAAAACTTGTCTTCAAAAGTTGATTTTTGTTTTAAAGAAAATGATTCTTTGAAAATTAAGATTGCTTCAATTTCTAAAGATTTGGATGCATGTTTAAAGAAAAATGAATTTTTACAAAATAAGATTGATGCACATGTTTGCCATGCTAGTGTAGCTTCTTCATCTAGTCTACCTAATGCATGTACCTCTTCTTCTAAAATTATTGATGATATTTGTATGTTAAAGAAGAGAGTAGATTGTTTGGGCTCCACTATGAGCCAATGTGCCATGAACCACTCACGGTTGGAAACCTTGGTTCGAAAGAAACAAGTTCCATCCTTTATGCATGCACACCCATCACGGCATACACATGCTCCACACGGACACCATCAACACATGTATGCTCATGTGTACTCATGTACACATTGTGGACGTAAGGGCCACCTTGCTAAATTTTGTTATGATAGATTACATACTCCTAATTTAGCAAAGAATTTTGTTTGGGTTAGAGAAGGGACTAACCCCCATGGACCCAACAAGATGTGGGTACCAAAGACCACCCCTCCTATTGTTTTTGATGTAGGTGTGGGCTCTCACATGACGTGAGAGTGATGACACCTTGGAGTGGATGCGTTCCGGACTTAAAGGAAATCTATTGGATGCATCACTTTCAAGGGAAGAGATGGTGGAGAGGACCACCACGTTTTGGAGACAAGGGAAGTTGCTTCTTCGTTTTTGGTAACAATCCTTTACTCCCATTTATTGTTTACATGCTTTTCATGTTCATAGTTTATAGCATGTTTTTTATGTCATTGGATTAGTATGTTCATTCCATGTTTATTAGATCCTTGACATACATGTATAGTATTTGAGACACACATGCTTATATGATCCCATACTTAGTGTTCTCACTTATGTTTAAGCTATAATGTACATCATGAATCTAATACATGTGAATTCACATAATAATCATGTTTTAGTTTTCCATGATGACTTTTATCATGATGATTTTTATATGTGTTTTTGATGCGTCATGTTTGAATATATGTTTAAGTGTTAGTCTTCATTAAGACTAGTTATATACTTGTACATAGAGTGGGCTACAAATAAATCTATATATAGTTTGGGCTTGATTGCTTATTTGAACCCATTAGATGTGCTAGTATAGTCTAGTTTTGATGATCCATACATTCTAAACTTGTATTCCTATTTTTGGATTTATGATTATGAGTTTTCACTTCATGTATATGTTTGTATTGCCAAACTTTAAGATATACGTGTATACCCCTTGAGTCATTTGCCTTTCATGCAAATCTATATTATGGACTCAAATTGTGTTTAGGGATATGTATGTATACATCTTGTGTTGACAATTCATACATATACCTTGAAATGAAAATTGCCTTGATGAAAATTTAACTTATCATGATTTTCATGTTTTTCATGTGTTCAATATTTAACTTCATGTATATGTCTATCTTATCCAAACTATTGACTATACATGAGTATCCTTTTTGAGCCACGTGCCTTCATGCATATATTTTGTGGACTCGTTATGTTTTGGATATGTATGTATACTTTAGCTTGTATTAGACATACATATGCCTTGAAGATTAGATAGTTTTGATGATTTATGTTTAAGGAATAATTGAGCTTAATGAAATATTTTTCATGATTATGATCTTCACATATTATTTGTACACTCATATCTATTGCTCATGTTTTGTTTCTCATGAGGTATGCTTTATTGGTTAGAGTGATGATTATCATGTGAATTTCATTTCTTTTGTTTCATTCCTTGCTTGAAGGATTTCGTGCTAGTTAACAAGTTTTCCATTTAACTAGTTGCGGTGTTCTTCATTTTGGTAGTGATTTTCAAACAAAACTACATTTTCAAATCTATCTTTGAAAACCCCCACCATCCAAGGGCGGTAGGATGGGAGATCATGTTCATGTATGTCCTAAATTGAAAATCTTTAAAACTTGAATTATGATTGGGTGGTAGATAATATGATGTATACACTTGAACTTATTGTTATGTCAATTGGTATCATTGAACTCTTTCAATTGGTATCATTTTGATCTTCTTTTATACTCATATATGTTTTGTATGTATGTATGCTTTAAATTCCAAGTATATCAATTTCTATTGGTATCTATCTTTCATACATATATATGTTTGTGTTTATGCTAGTGCTTGAGTTTCAATTTTGTTTAAATTGATGACTTTTAAATTGTTATCAAGACTATGCATGACTTTAGTTTGTATTTCATAAAGGGGGAGAAAATTTGATTTTGTATTTCAATTGGTATTTGTACTCCCACTCTTTATGATTAAAAGTTGTTATTTTAAACATATGATGATTTTGTATTTGATCTTCTTGTTTATATGTTTTTAAAATGAACAATTCTTACTATTGGTATCAATGTCTCTATGTAAAATCTTTTTAATGGTTAAACATAACAAATTTTGAATACATTTAGTATCAAGATTCATGTTTTAGGAATTCAAGATTTATGTTTAATTACAATTGGTATCTCAAAATGTTGTTTTAAAGAAAATATTCAAAGTTTTGATTTGTATTTCCTATATGCAAGGAGAGCTTAACATCTCTCTTACATATAGATTCATGTTGAGTATATTATAAATTGAGGAGCTTGACAACTCTTCTTTATATGATATACGTGTGTAGGGGGAGCTTCACATCTCCTCTTATGCATTACATAATATGTGTTATGTGAATTGGGGCTTGTCATCCCTTCTTCATGTAATGCATATGTGTAGGGAAGCTAACTTAGCGTCTTCCTCTTCATGAATGTATATAGCATATAACATATATTGATCCTTGTTTATTGGTATCTAGATGCTTCATTGACATATTTTTTAATTGATATCATGTTTGTAGTCACCCCTTATTGATTTTGTTTTTGTTTTAGACAAAAAGGGGGAGAACATTGTTTACATTATTTTGATTGACAAAAAGGGGGAGAAAGATTTTTACCCCTCGTTTTATTTATGGTTTTGATTACCCCTTTGTTGATGATTAACAAAAAGGGGGAAAGAATTTGAGTTTGTTTTTATATATGCATGATTGTGTTTTTGCATATACCAAGTTCATGCATAGGGATAAATAATAAGATATGATGCATGCTTTTGTTTAGTATCATGTGCTTTCATTGCATATCTATTATGTTTATTGTGATGCATGAGTTAAGGGGGAGCTTCCTTGAAGCTTAACTTTAATCCATGCATATATAACTCCATGAGTTTTGTCATCATCAAAAAGGGGGAGATTGTTGGCCCAATGGCCTTCCACTCTAGTTTTGATGATGATCAACACTCATGTAGTTATGTTTACTAATATTCTTGTGTTTCTAAGTTTCAGATCATTAACAGGATATTAGTTGGTGATTAGCTTCAACAAGGAGTTTAGAAGCTTTTCATGTTGATTCCGGTGCCAAAGCTTAAAGATCATACCTTTGCACTTGGAGAATCACTGAGTTTTGGAGCAAGTCTACTTGAAGATGAAGATCGTCAAGAAGACTTAGGTATCCTAGTTTAGATAGAGTTTTAGATCCATTTGTAAAGCTTAGTATAGTTGATATGCTCAAGTGCACAAAACACACGTTTTATGATTTGATATTTGGTTTTTATGAATAGTTGATCAAAACAAGTTTACATGTTTTATATGTATAGTAGATGTATTCTAGTTATACATACATGGTTTAACTTGCTAAACAAACTTATTTTGATATCCCTATTCATATTTTGGAAAAATCAAGTTTGATAAAAATACAAGTTTTGTTTTTGATAAAATTTGCAAGACACAAAATAAATTGATATATTGATATATTGTCTTGAAATTTTTATCACAGGTGTATGTTTTAATATAAAATGATAAAACAAATTTTGTGAATTTTTTAGAAGTGTTAAAAGATTTTTAGAAAATATTTTACACTGTTTTTTCTGACCCTGCACTGTGCCTGCCAGGCCAGTTCGGTCGACCGGACCGGTCGACCGCACCAAGTGGCCGGTCGACCGGGTCGGTCGACCGATGTGCACAATCGTGCACGCTGGCAACACATGTAGTCGGTCGACCGGACCGGTCGACCGAGTTGAGAGCTCTGCTCTCGGGAATTTTCGGTCGACCGGACCGGTCGACCGCTGCTGCCCAACGGTCACATTTTTGACCGTTGGCGGTCGACCGGGCCGGTCGACCGGCAGTTGGTCAGACTGCCACATCAGCCTAACGGCTAGTTTTGTATAGGGGCTATATAAACCCCATCTCTTTGGGATTTTGGCCAAGATTTTTAAGAGGAAAAATTTCAGGTTTCTGAAGTGTTTAAAAGAGTTTTAAAAAGTAGTTTTTGAGCTTTAAACTTCTAATCTTTATTGTTTTGGGTTTTTGGAAAATCAAAGAGAACTAGGTTTTGGGATTTTGATTTGATCTTTTATTTCTATCATATACAAGAGATTTCCCAAGTAGTTTTTCTTTGTTGCTTGTTTCCAAAAACACTTAGTTTCCACACTTGAGCCATATCTTCTATCCTAAACTATTAGGATCCTTGTTTTGTGGAAAAAGAAAGAAAGAGAGAGTTTTGAGGTTGTTGTTGTAAACCTCTAAGTTGTACACCCTTATTCTTGTTGTATCCCTCTTCGGTAGAGGTGATCGGGTGATTGGTTTGTGAGCCTCTTAGGTAGAGGTGTTTGTTGTAGTTGGCTACGGGCCGTATCCCTCTTCGGTAGAGGTGGATTGTGGTTGTATAGCCTCGGTGGCTTTGTAAGGTTGAGAGAGGAGTTTGGTACTCCTATAGTGGATTGGGAAATCCTACACGGTGGTGAAGGCGGGGATGTAGAGCAAGGTGCTCGAACCTCAAAACAAATCTCGGTGTTTGCGATTGCTCTCATTGTCTCTCTAACCCTTACTCTCTTTACATTGTGCAAAGCATCATACTCATCATCATATCATACTTGCTTGTGTTGAGCATTGATTCATTCATATCATATATTGCTTGTGTTGTGCCTTGCATTTCTTATTGTCATATCTATTATATGCTTGGCTTGATTGTGTGTATTTCATATTGCTTGGATTGCTTGTGTGTGTGTGCCTAACTTATACTCATCCAACAAGAGCTTCACATAGCACCTCAACCCATATCAAGGGGATCAAGGGGAGTTAGTCCAGAGCCTCGCAAGGGGAATTCGGCTACACTTGTTGTATTGTATTAGTTTGTGCATAATTTGCATTAGCTTCCGCATTTAGCGCACTTAGTTTGCATTTAGTTTCTTAGATTAGCACTAACACCTATTCACCCCCCCTCTAGGTGTTTTTCACAAACTAAAGTCATGCATAGTCTTGATAACAATTTAAAAGTAATCAATTTAAACAAAATTTAAACTCAAGCACTAGCATAAACACAAACATATATATATGTATGAAAAGATAGATACCAATAGAAATTGATATACTTGGAATTTAAAGCATACATACATACAAAACATATATGAGTATACAAGAAAATCAAAATGATACCAATTGAAAGAGTTCAATGATACCAATTGACATAACAATAAGTTCAAGTGTATACATCATATTATCTACCACCCAATCATAATTCAAGTTTTAAAAATTTTCAATTTAGGGCATACATGAACATGATCTCCCATCCTACCGCCCTTGGATGGTAGGGGTTTTCAAAAATAGATTTGAAAATATAGCTTAGTTTGAAAATCACTACCAAATTGAAGAACATCGCAACTAGTTAAATGGAAAGCTTGTTAACTAGTACGAAATCCTTCAAGTAAGGAATAAAACAAAATTGTTTTTCATAAACATGAAATTCACATCATATCAAACACTCAAGTTCAATTAGGCATAAATAAGACTCATGAAAACAAAATATAAGCAAGCAATAGATGTGAGTGTACAAATAAAATATGAAGATCATAAATATGAAAATTAGGCAATAAGCTCAATTATTCTTTAAAACACGAAAATCATCAAAACTATTTAATCTTCAAGGCATATGTATGTCTAATACAAGCTAAAATATACATACATATCCAAAACTCAACGAGTCCACTAAATGTATATTCATGAAGGCACGTGGCTCAAAAGATGTATATGTATAAGATTAGTTTGAACTAGATAGACATATACATGAAGTTAAACATAAATACATGAAACATGAAAAACTAAATTTTCATCACAACAAATTTCATTTCAAGGAATATGTATGAATTGTCAAACATGAAGTATACATACATATCCCTAAACACAATTGAGTCCAAATATAGATTTGCATGAAAGGCAAATGACTCAAGGGGTATACATGTATATCTTAAAGTTTGGCAATACAAACATATATATGAAGTGAAACACACAATCATAAAACAAATCCAAAAATGGAATACAAGTTTGAAATGTATGAATCATCAAAACTAGACTATACTAGCACATCTAATGGGTTCAAATAAGCAATCAAGTTCAACATATATAGATTTATTTGTAGCCCACTCTATGTACAAGTATATAACTAGTCTTAATGAAAACAAACATCTAAAACATATATTCAAAACATGAAGCATCAAAACAAATATAAAAGTCATCATGATAAAACTAAAACATGATTACTATGTAAATTCACATGTATTAGATTCATGATGTACATTATAGCTTAAACAAAAGTGAGAACACTAATTATGGGTTCATATAAGCATATGTGTCTCAAATACTATATATGTATGTCAAGGATCTAATAAACATGGAATGAACATACTAATCCATAGACATCAAAAAAACATGCCATAATCAAATGAATATGAAAGCATGGGAGTTTAGGAATCGTTACCAAAACCTCAGGCAACTCTCCTTGTCTCCAAAACTTGGTGGTCCTCTCCACCATCTCTTCCCTTGAAAGTGATGCATCCAATTGATTTCCTTTAAGTCCGGAACGCATCTACTCCAAGGTGCTATCACTCTCACGTCATGTGAGAGCCCACACCTACATTAAACAAAGGAGGGTGGTTTTTGGTACCCACATCTTGTTGGGTCCATGGGGGTTAGTCCCTTCCCTAACCCAAACAAATTTCTTTGCTAAATTAGTAGTATGTAATCTATCAAAACAAAATTAGCAAGGTGGCCCTTACGTCCACAATGTGTACATGAGTACACATGAGCATACATGTGTTGATGGTGTCCGTGAGGAGCATGTGTATGCCGTGGAGGGTGTGCATGCATAGAAGTTGGAACTTGTTTCTTTCGAACCAAGGTTCCAATCGTGAGTGGTTCATGGCACATTGGCTCATAGTGGAGCCCAAACAATCTACTATCTTCTTTAACATACAAATATCATCAATAATTTTAGAAGAAGAGGTACATGCATTAGGTAGACTAGATGAAGAAGCTACACTAGCATGGCAAACATGTTCATCAATCTTATTTTTCAAAACAACATTTTTCTTTAAACACACATCTAAATCATTTGAAATGGAAATAATTTTATTTTTCAAATCAACATTCTCTTTTAAAATAAAATCAACTTTTAAAGACAAGTTATCATTTTTCTTCAAAAGAACATGGCAATCATTTTTATTTTTCAAAAACTCATTTTCTTTAAGTGCAAGTTCAAGTTGAGATTTTAATGAATCCTTCTCATTAGCAATCTCCTCTTTCTCTTGTAAAATAATATCAAGTCTAGCCATCAAATTTTTATTTTCATTATCAATGCCAAGACTTTTCTTGTTCAAAATTTTATATTTTTGTATCAATTTTTCACAAACAATTGATAGTTCTTCATTCAAAGCATGGGGATCAACATAATCATTTGAAGAACTAGCACAATCATCATTATCATCTATGTGGGGTTCCGAATGTACCTCAAGGGAGTCATTCCCTTGGACCATAAAGCATTGTGAATCGGATTCTCCACTAGATTCCTCTTCTTGAATTTGTACTTGAAGCTCGGAGGTGTTGGTGGTTGTCAATTTGTTCCACACTACAAAAGCGGAATCAAAGTTAGAAACACATAAAAGATAATCTTTAGATAAAGAGCTTCTAATGGCCTCTAGGGCTTGTGCATTGGCCCCTATATGATTACCATCACCAAGATAACATCTCTTGGTAGCGGCAAGGAAGACATGCAAACCTAGGGTCTTTAGGTACATGGACATCCTATACTTCCAAACATCAATGTTGGAAGGGTCAAAGCTAGGAGGGGTCATGAAGTCCATGGTAAACTATATATGAATGTGCAAACAAACAAATGCAAATGAGATTAGCAAGCAAATGGATCTCACTCCTAGGATGTTAAGCCTAATATCAGGAGCACTAGCTCTGATACCAATTGAAAAACACCTAGAGGGGGGGTGAATAGGTGTAATTGCTAATCTAAGAAACTCAATGCAAACTAAGTGCGCTAAATGCGGAAGCTAATGCAAATTATGCACAAACTAATACAATACAACAAGTGTAGCCGAATTCCCCTTGCGAGGCTCTGGACTAACTCCCCTTGATTCCCCTTGAAATGGGTTGAGGTGCTATGTGAAGCTCTTGTTGGATGAGTATAGGTGATGCACAAACACACAAGCAATTCACAATGTGCACACACAATCAAGCCAAGCAATAGAGGATATAGCAATATGAAATAATGCAAGGCAATATGAATTATGCACAACACAAGCAAATATGGTATGATATGAAGTATGATGCTTGCACAAAGTAAATGAGAGAGAGTAAGAGAGACAATGGGAGCAATCGCAAACACCGAGATTTGTTTCGAGGTTCGAGCACCTTGCTCTACATCCCCGCCTACACCACCGTGTAGGATTTCCACTATCTCAACTCCCACCGAGGGAACCTCTACCGAAGAGGATTTCTTACAACTCTAGGAGTACCTAACTCCTCTCTCAATACAACCTCCACCGAGGCCAACAACAACCAACAACAACACCTCTACCAAAGAGGCTCACAACCAATCTCAATCACCTCACACTTGAGGGATACAAACCAATCACCCGATCACCTCTACCTAAGAGGGATACAACAAGAATAAGGGTGTACAACTTAGAGGTTACAAACAACAACCTCAAAACTCTCTCTTTCTTTCTTTTTCCACAAAACAAAGATCCTAATAGTTTAGGATAGAAGATATGGCTCAAGTGTGGAAACTAAGTGTTTTTGGAAACAAGCAACAAAGAAAAACTAATTGGGAAATCTCTTGTATATGATAGAAATAAAAGGTCAAATCAAAGTCCCAAAACCTAGTTTTCTTTGATTTTCCAAAAACCTAAAAAACAAATAAGATGAAATCTTTTTGGCTTAAAACCCTTTCAAAAACTCTTTTAAACACTAGAGAAAGTCTGGAATTTTTAGCTCTAAAAATCTTAGCCAAAACAATGGAGAAATGGGGTATATATAGCCCCTAGGAAAAACTAGCCGTTAGGCTGATGTGGCAGCCTGACAGGCCACCGGTCGACCGGTCCGGTCGACCGCCAACGGTCAGAATTATGACCGTTGGGCAACTGCGGTCGACCGGCCCGGTCGACCGATAAAACCCGAGAGCAGAGCTCTCAACTCGGTCGACCGTCCCGGTCGACCGTGTCTGTGCCTAACAGACGTGCACGTCTGTGCACATCGGTCGACCGGAACGGTCGACCGGCCCTTGGTGCGGTCGACCGTCACGGTCGACCGACCAGCCTGTCAGCACAGTCCTCAGTTCTGCACAGATACGTGATTTGAAAATAGGTCTTTTCACTCATAAAAAATCCCATAAATTCACAGTAAATCTAAAAAATAGTTTTAATCACAATAAAAACTGTTTTTCTAAAAATATGTTTTTCTAAAACTTGTTTTATCATTTTACTTTGATAACCAAATTTGTGATAAAAATTTCAAGACATATATCAATCATATCAATTCATTTTTGTGTCTTGCCAATTTTATCAAAAACAAAACTTGTATTTTATCAAACTAGAATTTTCCAAAACATGAATAGGATAGTCAAAATAAGTTTGTCTAGCAAGTTTAAAGCATGTATGTATATCTAGAACATATCTAATATACATAGGTATAAGGTAAACTTGTTTTGATCTATTATTCATGAAAACCAAAACCAAATCATGAAACGTGTGTGTTTTGTGCACTTGAGCATATCAACTAAACTAAGCTTTACAAATATGGATCTAAAACACAAACTCTAAACTAGATACCTAAGTCTTCTTGACGATCTTCATCTTCAAGTAGACTTGCTCCAAAACTCCGTGATTCTCCAAGTGCAAAGGTATGATCTTTAAGCTTTGGCACCGGAATCATCATGAATAGCTTCTAATCATCTTGTTGAAGCTAATCACCAACCTAATATCCTGTTAATGATCTGAAACTTAGAAACACAAGAATATTAGTAAACATAACTACATGAGTGTTGATCATCATCAAAACTAGAGTGGAAGGCCATTGGGCCAACAGGAATATCAAATTTTTATTCCTAAACTCAGTCTCTATTCAAAAACATGTTATCAATTAAAGTAAGGAGTCAAATTGTACTTCTCATCTAGTCTATTAATTTACCCTGAGTCGTATGCACCATCGTGACTGTGAAGTTGACTAAGTGTTCTTTAACATTAACTCCTATGCCTTATATTTATTTATTTTTGGTGAAATTTATTCCTCAATTTTATTAGGCTTTCTAATCTGCCCATGTAACGAATATTCAGTCGGTGACACCCAAACCGGACAATTTTAGGGCACCAGGTGAGAAAACACCCCTAAGAACTTAGACACTCGAGCAGATAAGGCCACAAAACCAAGGTTTTTATTTATAAGATGTACCCTTTTAGGCGTGAATACTTATGCTTCATGAGGCATAAACACCCAGCTTAATTAGAGGATTTATATACATTTTTTTTCAAACTTATCTAATTATCTTTTGCATAAATACTAAAGCTTGCTTAGGCCAAAGCACCTAGCTCATCAATAATTAGACTTGTTTTTTTATCATATTTTTTATAAGGCATAAGAGTCTCTGTTTTTAAACCCTAAGTGTGTAAGTGTATTTTGTGTGCATATTTCATCAAGGTAAATATCAAGACTAAATTACTTTCACAAATTTTCTTCCTAACCCTAAAAATCAAACAAGTTATCTTATTTTGACCAAGTGTAAGAAATCCTAATTATGATTCTCCTATTCCTTAAAATTGACTTAATTTCTTACAAAAAATATATCAAAATATTGTCTACCCCTTTTAAAAAGTTTTTTTTTTTAATATCAGTCATGTTAGAACCCTCCCCCACACTTATCTCATGCATTCTCCCCAATGTATGAAAGAAATGTATAAGTGCATGAAATAAAATGGAAAGGAGGAAAGTTACCGATACACTGGGTCAAAAAGACCCATTGTTGTTTCATTTACCGGCACCGATTCCAAGAAAGGTTTAGGGCGTTGACCATTTACCTTAAAGTCATTTCCATTCTTGGGGTCACTGATCTTAACTGCACCGTGTGGAAACACGGTTTTTACAACGAATGGCCCAGTCCATCTTGATTTTAATTTTCCTGAAAAAAGATGAAGCCTCGAATTATAGAGTAAGACTTTTTGTCTGGGGACAAAGGTTTTTCTTATGATGTTCTTGTCATGGAAAATCTTGACTCTCTCTTTAGTGATCCTAGCATTTTCATAGGCTTCATTTCTCAATTCTTCCAATTCAAAAATTTGTAATTTCTGAAGGTCACCGGCCTTAGTCAAGTCGAAATTCAACTGCTTGATTGCCCATAAGGCTCGATGCTCTAACTCAACGGGCAAGTGACAAGGTTTGCCATAGACTAACCTATAGGGACACATTCTTAGAATCGTCTTGAAAGCGGTCCTGTAGGCCCATAGAGCATCTACGAGTTTGATGGACCAATCTTTTCGGTTTTGGTTCACAGTTTTCTCCAATATAAGCTTGACCTCTCTATTTGAAGCCTCAACTTGCCCACTGGTTTGAGGATGATAAGGTGTGGACAACTTGTGAGTTGTGGCATACTTTCGCATAAGAGCTTCAAAAGATCTATTGGAAAAGTGAGTGCCATTATCACTGATGATAGCACGAGGGGTTCCGAAGTGGGAAAAAATGTTCTCTTTCAAAAACTTTATGACAACTTTGTTATCATTAGTTTTACAAGGAATGGCTTCTACCCACTTGGACACGTAATCCACAGCAACCAATATGTATTGGTTCCCAAATGAATTAGGAAATGGACCCATAAAGTCGATGCCCCAAACATCAAAGAGTTCTATTTCTAGAATTGGGTTGAGGGGCATCATATTTCGGTTTGAAATCCTTCCTACCATTTGGCATCCAGAGCACGTCTTGCAAAATTCATAAGCATCCTTGAACAAAGTGGGACAAAAAAACCAACTTTGTAGCACTTTTTCAGCAGTCTTACGGGGACCAAAGTGTCCCCCGCATGCAAGTTCGTGACAAAAGGATAGAACACTCTTAACCTCCTCATTGGGAATGCATCTCCTAATAATTTGGTCAGAACAGTACTTGAAAAGATACGGTTCCTCCCAAAAGAAATACCGGACTTGAGATAAGAACCGGTAAACATCATTTTTGGACCAATGAGACAGAGTTTGGTTTGTGACTAAGTAATCACTATATCAGCAAACTAAGGTTCCCTAGAGATAGCTAAGAGATGTTCATCAGGAAAGTCCTCATTTATGGGTAATTCGTTGCATGGAGAATTAGGGATCCGTGAGAGGTGGTCAGCAACGACATTTTCTACGCCTTTCTTGTCTCGAATCTCAAGGTCGAATTCTTGAAGGAGGATCCAACAAATGAGTCGGGCCTTGGCATCCTTCTTCATCATGAGGTACCTAAGCGCAGAATGATTGGTGAAAATGGTGGTTTTGGACCCTAGTAGGTAGGGACGAAACTTCTCTAAGGTAAACACTACTGCCAAGAATTCCTACTCAGTCGTAGTGTAGTTCAGTTGAGCATCGTTGAGAGTCCTACTAGAGTAGTAGATCACATGCTGCTTGTTATCAATGCGTTGTCCTAGGACAGCGCCTATGGCAAAATCGGAAGCATCGCACATGATCTCAAACGGCTTAGACCAATCCGGTGCAGATATGATTGGTGCAGAAATAAGCTCTCTCTTAAGTTTCTCCCAAGAATCTATGCATTCAGCATCGAAAGTGAAGGACACATCCTTAACTAACAGATTAGTCAAGGGCCTAGCAATTTTGCTAAAATCCTTGATAAATCTTCGGTAGAAACCAGCATGTCCTAGGAAGGATCTAATGTCCTTAACGCATTTGGGCATGGGAAGCTTAGCAATAACCTCGATTTTGGCTCTATCCACTTCAATTCCTTTCTTGGAGATTTCATGACCCAAGACAATTCTATGTTTTACCATGAAGTGGCATTTCTCCCAGTTCAGTGTCAGATTTTTCTTTGCACAATGTTGGAGGATGAGTTCTAGATGGTGGAGACATTGAGTGAATGAATCTCCATAGATGGAGAAATCATCCATAAAGATATCTAAGAATCGTTCTACCATATCAGAGAAAAGACTCAACATACAACATTGAAACGTTGCTGGGGCATTGCATAAGCCGAAGGGCATTCAACGATAAGCAAATGTCCCAAATGGACATGTAAACGTAGTCTTTTCTTGGTCCTCGGGAGCGATAGGGATCTGGTTATAGCCCGAGTAACCATCCAAGAAACAGTAATACTCGTGACCGCCAAACGTTCAAGCATTTGATCAATGACGGGAAGTGAAAAATGGTCCTTACGAGTTGCAGCATTCAGTTTCCTATAGTCGATGCAAGCTCGGATCTTCGTGGGAAGTTGAGTTTGAACTAACTCTTTATTCTCGTTTTTCACTACGGTGAAACCAGATTTCTTCAGAACCGCGTGGACAAGACTGACCCATTGGCTATCAGAAAAGGGATAAATTATCCCATTGTCTAAGAGTTTTATGATTTCAGCATGAACAGCATCTTACATTATAGGGTTTAACCTACGCTGCGGGTCTCTTTTAGGTGTGGCGTCTTCATTGAGATGGATGCGGTGTTGAACGATGGTTGGACTTAATCCCTTGATATCAGTCATAGTCCACCCAATGGCTTCCCTATGTTTTCTTAGAATCGCTTTCAGATCTTCTTCTTCCCCATCATTTAAATGGGAGGCAATGATGACAGGAAAGGTCTCTTGTTCGCCTAGATAGGCGTACTTGAGATGCGCAGGTAGGGCTTTCAATTCTAAGGAAGAGGAAGGCTCACTGGTAGTACTAATCAAATCTGTTGGCTACAATGTTGGTGAAATAGGGTTTGAAGCCCAATTCACAGTAGAATCTATAACCTGATCAAGATTAAAGTTGTCAGACTCTAACCCGAATTCACACTCTCTTTCTAATTCCATTTCTTCCACATGTTCACTTGTCAAGTTCTCAATTAGGTTGACTTCAAATGTTTGGTCCTCGATATCTCGGGGTTGTTTTCCTAGATTGAAGACATTGACATCTCTAGTCATATCTCCAAAGGTTAACCTCATAGACCCATTCTTATAATTGATGATGGCATTAGCAGTAGCAAGGAATGGTCGCCCTAGGATAACAGGAGTTTGAGCCCTATGATTAGAGTTGGACACAGGTTGTGTCTCCAGAACTATGAAATCGACAGGGTAAATGAACTCTCCTACCCGGATCAGGACATCATTAATCTCCCCTTTTGGAACTTTAACAGAACGGTCAGCTAGTTGGATGGTGACTCGAGTTGGACTAAGATCGCCCAACCCGAGTTGTTGATAAACAAAGAATGGAAGCAAGTTGATACTTGCCCCAAGTCAAGAAGTGCACGACTAATCTCGGCTTGTCCTATTGTGCAGGCAATGGTAGGACTACCTGGATCCTTGTACTTGACAGGGATAGGACCTGATAATAGCTCACTAATGTTAGTGGCTAAGAAGACCTTTTTTGGAACGTTAGTCTTTCTCTTCTTGGTGCACATGTCCTTAAGAAACTTGGCATAGGAAGGAACTTATTGGATGGCATCAAAAATTGGCACATTTATCTTCACTTCATTAAATATCTCGATTATCTTATCCATGTGAGGATTTTGCTTGTTGTTTTTCAGCCTATTAGGAAATGGTACTAAAGGCTGGTGCATGGCTGGCTGACTTGTCTTTTTCAGATTCGTCAGAATTGGAGGAAATTGGATTAGATGAAGTGGAAGCTTGATTGTGGTTGTGCTGAATGGGATTGGTTGATGTTGACACTTGGTTATCAACTCTCTTTCCTGACCTCAATGTATGCACAACATTACATTGATTAAATGAATGATCCTCGGCCAAATGAGCTTGTTGAGAATTCCTCGGATTGGTGACTGGCTGACTAGGCAGGGCACCCTTTTGTCTCTTATTCTGTGGAGTGGCTAGTTGACTCATTTGAACCTCTAACCTCTGGATAGTTTACATAAGAGAATCTTGGTTTTTCATATATCTCTCCATGTTTCTTTCAAAGTCAGTCATTCTCCTTTCTAATTGAGGATTCTGGAAGGAGGATTGTGGAGCTTGGTTGGGAAAATTCTGTTGATAATTTGGAAAGTTTGGTGGATGGTTGGGAGAATTATTATGGAAATTGGAGAAGTTGGGTTGATGATTGGAAGAATTATTACCATGATGGAAGTGGCTAGCATGATTTGATCGTGAATGGTCAAAGTTATTTTAGCTCCATGAGAAATTAGGGTGATTTCTCCAGCCGGGATTGTACGTTAGTGCGTAAGGGTTATTGTTCGGCCTTGAAAAGGCCGCATTCATTGGTTCATGGTAGGGTTGCTGAGCCTGAAACACAGGGCACTCCTCGAACACATGATTCATGGCTTGACAGTAAGTGCAGCCCGGAGTTGAAAATTGGTTCGCTGACTTGATTGACTGGACTTGGTTCTTTAATTTCTAGAGCTTCCAGTCTTCTAGCCAGGTTAGCTAACTTAACCTCATTAGCGATAGACGATTCAATAGAATGGAGACCTCTTTTTGAAGAGATGGAGTTAGGATTCCTAGAGGTCTCACTAGCAGATTCCCATTGGATGGTCTTCTCAGCTAGATTTTCATACAAATCTCATCCTTCATCTTCATCTTTCTTGTAACACCCCATCCTCAGTATACGTGCACAACTATGTGTCCTGATTTTTTAAGTGTATTATTTATTTATTTATTTATTTATTTATTTTCTGTTATTTAAATTCTTACTCATATAGCAGTACTGCATGATTTGACCTTTTTGGTATTCAGATTTGACCGATTTCAGTTTCAAATATTATTTTTTAATATTCTAGATTTTTCATGATTTTCTAGAATTTTTCAGAATTAAATTATAAATCTTCAAAACTGGTGTCGACCAGTGTCGCTGACCGACTTTCTGATTTTTAATTCACAAATGGAGTTGAAAATCTAAAAACAGCTTTAACATTATTTCTTAAAATAATGTTTTCTATCTAAATGAATTTTTTGAGAATTTTTAAAATTTATCAAAATTCCCCTGGATTTGGTGTCAGCCAGTATTACTGGTTGATTCCAGAAATTTTAGTTTACAATTGGAATCAAATTTCTAAATTCTGCTTTCATATTTCTTCTTAAAATTATATTTTCTTCTTTCAGGCATTTTCTCGAATTTTTCAGATTTTATCAAAATCCGGCCGACCCGGTGCAGACCGGACCGGTGTTAACGGTTGACTTCAGGATTTTTATCTTCAAGATGAGATTGAATTTCAGAAAACTGATTTCACCAAAAATCTTTAAATAATATTTATTATTTTTGAATTTTTTGGGAAGCTTTCAAGGTACTTCATTTTTTGGGCTTTTCCTGAGTTACCGGTGTTTTCCCAGATACCGGAATTCTATCCGGATATTTTACTTTTTCTCTCTCCTTACCTGACGCGAAATCCACCAACTCTGGGTTCATCAATTAATGCAGAAACTCTCTCCATTCCGCATTTAATGTTCCGTTCTTCAAAGAAATCAACCAAGTTCAAATCACCTATGCCTTTTTGTCTTTTCCGTAAACGCAACTTTCATTTTCCCTAGACGCAAGTTTTTCACTGCGTCTATTATTGCCAAGACGCGGATTTCTTGGGATGGGACGCGGCCTTTTGTGAAGGACACAACTCTTTGGTTGAAACGCAAGTTTCATTCTATAATAATTTCAATGGCAATATTATATTAGTTTTTCCCTCCTTTATATAACCACCCCCATTTCTTCCTCTCTCTTTCATCTCTTTTCTTCCTTCTTCCATTTCCAGCAAGCCTCCAACAGCAAACACAGCCAACCAAGCTTCCCTTGGCCTGCCATTACAACCCATCTTCTCCACCTTTCTCCACCACCATTTCCTCCACCATTCTCCCCTCCATCTACTCCTCCATTCCAACTACAACAACAACCACAACACCATCTTCTTCCTCCATTTCCAACCAAAATAACCCATTACTTTCAAAACTTCACCACCATCTCCACCACCACCTACACCACCTTAACCACCACCAACCATACCATCTTCTTCTCCTCGCCATTCTCTTTCCAACGAACTATAGGTTCGTCCTCCGAAACACCATTTTCAAATCTTCATTTTTTTCATTTGAATTATACTTGCACCATCAACCTCCTTCTCTTTTGGGGCCTTGGCCACCCAACTCCGGCCAACTCCGGTCGCCGCCGGCGAACACCGGCCAAGCCACGGTCGGCCTACCTCCCCCTTCTCTTCTTTCTTTCTTTCTTTCCTTTGCATTTCTTTCTTTCCTTCCTTCTTTCTTTTCCTTCCATTTTCTTTTCTTTTCTTTTCTTTCTAAACCTGCGTCTCCCCCTCTCTCTTTCCTCGTCTCTCTCTCTGCGTCTCCCTCATTTCTCTGTCTCTCTCTTTCTCTCCTGTTTTAAACGCGGAGATCTTTAACGCAATCTACGCGTTCATGTATTAACGCGAACGCGGAGCACGCGCTCGCGTCTACGTTCTCCTCGTGTCCTTGCTGAAATGCGGGTCTCGAACCGTGCGTTTGTGACATCTACGCAACGCGACTCCCGCGTATGCAATTTTCGTGTCTTTATTCTCTCTCCTCCTCCATAAATATTTAAACGCATTGATTCCCTGGATTTCAGAGCTTGGATTTCCCGGTATTTCTTGAAGTTTTAGGCGAGTGTTCTCGCTCTCCTTCTGATCTTTCTGCTTCGTCATGTTGACTAATATTATATTATTTTACTTGCACATTTGCATGTATCATGCTATCACTTGACGCCTGCTTAACATCACCTCTCAGGCATATGTCTCATGGCACCTGTTATGCTACTACTTGATGCTCGCCTCGTTATGGCATATTGATACTTAGCTTGCGATTATCATATTTACGGGAATCTTGTGACTTGAAATTATAATACTCTTGTACTCTTGAACTCCTGATCTTGTCATGCGCTTGCTTTCCCGTAAATTGATAATTACACAATAAATCATAAAAAGAAACCACTTGAATCGGGTCAGGGAAAACTTGCGGCTATCAATATATGTTCGTGTTTACAGTGGTTTTAGGTATGTTGTGCAACTACATTTCTGGTTTGACCTGAGGGCCTCCAGGAGACCGAGGGGAGCGCTGGCTCCCTCCTTCCTGGTACCATCTTGATAAGGGCATCCTATAAGACCCTACTGTATGCCTTGTGGCAGGTTCCGTCCTCCAGCAACGGAACAATCCTGGGCCGTGGTCCCGGGTATGCACGGGACCCACTGTAAACATTGTTCGTTGATACCCCCGTTGGTTTCCAATAACAGCCTCGATTTACTCATATGTGGACGTATGTGTGCTGGGACGCTATTACATACCTAGACATATGGGTAGGACGAGTAATAAGTATAAATATTAAAAATGGCAGCAATAGATTTATTCAGCCCTCATCACTTTCATCTTATGTTTCCATTTCTTGCTTACTGTACATGTACTCTTAACATAGTTCTTGGTGCTTAATATTGTTTTGATCATATCAACACGCATATACTTATCTCTGTACGACACTTGGCATTCACCTGTCTATTTGTTAGGGAGTTTCTGACTCCCCTGAACTTGCATATTCAGGTTCTGAAGCCTGGATTGAAGCGGAGCCCTCCACCAAAGACCAAGCCTATCTCTCGGAGCAGGCTGACTTGTCCTAGTCCTTCTGTTCCTGAATCTTCCTGCAAGCTCGGGGATCTTCTTCTCAAGCCCGTGAGCACTTTTTGCTGTGCAAATTGTAAATTTCACTTTTGTACCTAGCTATGATATAATGTACATGTACCAGTATATCACGCTCTGTAATAACTTTGTAATCCTTATGTTGGAATGTATATTGCCACGTGCTGCCGTACTCTGATTCTTGTTTGTACTGATGCTTAGCGTATACGTGAGGGTATTTCTGACCTGCGTATATATGTCGCAGTAACGTCTCCGTACCCGCCGGATCGGGGCGTTACAGATTGGTATCAGAGCCCAGGCTCTCACAGCTACAGTACAACCAAATTGCAAATTAATGGGATCTTAATTTACAGTTGGGATACATGAGTTTCTGTTATACATTCCAACTACAATGTACAAAGTTATCCATTTCTTCCTGATATTCCTTCCCTTGATTCCTAAAGTCCATCTATCTTTTGCTTTCACCCCTCTTTCCAGACATCTTTTACCAACATAGATATGGATAGAAGGTCAGGACGTAACAACTCCGGGCAGCCACAGACGGCCCCGCAAGGGGAAATGCTGATATTCTAAGAGTTATCCAAAATATGGTGGAGAATCAACAAAGGCAGACCGAACTCCTTCGGTAAGGATTGATAGCAGCTTCTCAGGAACGAAGGCCGGGCAACGTGTCAGACTTCAGGAGGTTACAGCCGGCAATATTTACAGGGGGAGAGAGACCGCTAGATGCCGAGCAATGGCTAATCGACACCACAGATCTCTTGAAGGCAGCAAGAGTTCCAGAGGAAGATCAGGTGGAGGTCGCCAAGATCCAACTAAAGGATGTGGCCAGAAACTGGTGGCTAGCTGAAGAAGCGAGACTGGATAAACCCATCACTTGGGACCAGTTCTCTAAGAGCTTTTATGATAGATTCTTCCCTACCACAGCTCAAAAGGAGATGGAAGAGCAATTCATCCGACTTCAATAATGGAATCGATCTGTTGATGAATATGTTGCTGAGTTCTTAAGGCTGAGTCGTTTTGCTCCGTATATGATAGCCGACGAAGAGAAACGGGCAAGAAGATTTAAGCAGGGCTTACAAATAGATATTCAAGTCCTTTTGATTCCCCAACAGCTGAAAACATATTCCCAGGTCCTCACTGTAGCTCGAGAAGTGGAGCGAGGACTGGAGAAAAAGAATCTTGATCAGAGGAGGAAACAGGCCATGAAGAGGCCATTCCAGCAATTGTGCAGAGGAGGTCCAGTCAGAGCTGCAAAAGTCCAATGATTAGACAATCATTTCGACCAGCCCCTCCTCAGACAACTCAAATAATTCCTGTTTGTAATTATTGCCAGAGGCCAGGTCACTTGCAAAAGGATTGTCGCAAGGCTAATGGATTATGCCTGGCATGTGGATCTGGTGATCACACAATAGAAGGCTGTCCCCATAAGAGAACTGGGATGATGAACCGAACCTTACCGGCACCTCCAGTAGCCATTGGATAGAGGAACTCGGGGCCGATGGTTGGAAGGGCCCCTCTCCCTCCACAACAACGGGTTTTTCGCCCAGTTCCAAGGGGAGGAAGAACAACAGCAGGTCGTGAAAGAGGACGGGCCTACAACTTGATAGCGGAAGAGGCCCAAACTTCTGGAGAGGTGGTAACAGGTAAGATTGTGGTGCACTCTAAACCTGTTTTAGCCCTCTTTGATTCTGGCGCTTCTCATTGTTACATTTCAGATAATTTCACTGCTTTGCACTCTATAACTGTTGAATATTTAGACCACCAGTGGGAGATTAGTACCGGTAATGGGGTAGTCATCTCTAACAGAATTTGTGTAGATTGTCCGGTGGAACTGTGTAACAGGACATTAGCAGTGGATATGCTCGTGCTGGATACTAAAGGGTACGACATAATCCTAGGCATGACTTGGCTCAGCAAATACCATGCGGTCATTGATTGTCGAAACAAGAGAGTCATTTTCAGAATACTGCTTAAGCCTGAGTTCCAACTTGAAGGAGAACATAAACCTGCCAAGGGTAAAATACAGATGACTGCTGCTGAGATCCAGAAAAAGAGAGTACCAGTTTGGAATGAGTTTCCAGAAGTATTTAATGAAATCTCAGGACTTCCACCCAAAAGAGTAATTGAGTTCTCTATTGATATCATTCCGGGCACAGTCCCAATATCTAAAGCTTCATACAGAATGGCGCCCACTGAACTAGAAGTTCTAAAGAGGCAGTTACAGGAATATTCTGACAAGGGATTGATTAGACCAAGTACTTCACCATGGGGAGCTCCAGTGCTATTGGCCAACAAGAAAGATGGTGGTAAGCGGTTGTGTATAAACTACAGAGAGTTACACAAAGTTACCATCAAGAATAAGTATCCCTTACCAAGAATTGATGATCTTTTTGATCAACTTCATGGGGTCCGGTGTTTTTAAAATTGGATTTACAATCAGGTTATCACCAATTGAAAGTGAAGAAAGAAGATATGCCAAAGACAGCATTCCGAACTCGCTATGGTCATTACGAATTTCTAGTCATGCCCTTCGGAGTGACCAATGCCCCGGCTGTCTTTATGGATTTGATGAACCGAGTTTTCTTGCCATATTTGGACCAGTTTGTCGTGGTGTTCATCGACGATATCTTGATATATTCAAAAAACGACAGAGAGCTTGCAGAACACTTGAGAATAGTGCTACAGACTCTCCGGCAGAAATAACTTTATGCTAAGCAAAGCAAGTGTGAGTTCTGGTTAGATCGTATAGCTTTCTTGGGTCATGTAGTTTCAGAAGAAGGAATTTCAGTCGACCCTAATAAGATCCAGGCAGTAAAAGATTGGCCAATTCCAAGGACAGTAACAGAAATTAAAAGCTTTATTGGATTAGCCGGATATTACAGAAGATTTGTACAAGACTTCTCCAAAATCGCAGCCCCATTAACAAAGCTCACCAGAAAGGGAGAAAGGTACCTATGGTCAGAAGAATGTACTACAGCATTCGAACAATTAAAAGAGAGACTAATTTCAGCTCCAATCTTGAAGACTCCCTCGGGAACAAGAGGGATGGTTATATATAGTGATGCATCCGGAAAAGGCATATGATGTGCATTAATGCAGCATGGTCATGTCATAGCTTATGCATCTAGGCAATTGAAACCACATGAGAGAAATTATCTAACACATGACTTAGAACTGGCGGCGGTAATATTTGCATTGAAGATCTGGAGACACTACCTTCTGGGAGACAAAGTATTGATCTATACTGATCATAAGAGCCTTAAGTATATCCTCACACAGAAAGAATTAAACATGAGACAACGGCGGTGGCTTGAATTGATGGCCGACTATGACATAGACTTACAGTACCATCCTGGTAAGGACAATACAGTCCCAGATGCATTAAGCAGGAGACCAGAGAATAAAGTATTAGTACAACTTACTCAACAGAAGGAATTACTTCGAGAAATCATAAAGTTGGACTTGATGCTAATACAAGGAGCTGATGAGTCAGGTCAACTAATGACCTTCCAGATTCAACCAACCCTGATAAGTGAAATTAAGGAAGCCCAAAAGGGAGACCCCAGATTACAGAAATTCAGGGCTCAAGTAGAAGCTAGATTAAGGACATATATCTGTATTCATTCGGATGGTGCACTTTACTTTGGTAACAGAATCTGTGTACCACAAGGGGGAGTCAGGCAGAAAGTTCTGGCAGAAGCACACAGTTTGGCGAATTCCATACACCCAGGAGGAAATAAAATGTATCAAGACTTGAAGCAGAAGTTTTGGTGGAATGCCATGAAGAGGGAGATAGCCCAGTACGTGGCAAAATGCTTGGTTTGTCAGTAAATAAAGGTAGAACATCAGAGAACAGCTGGACTTCTATAACCATTACCGATACCCGAATGGAAGTGGGAACATATCACCATGGATTTTGTTACAGCTCTACCCCGCAGTCCTAAGCGTAACAATGCAGTATGGGTAATCGTTGATCGCCTCACAAAAGCAGCTCACTTCCTACCTTCCAGAGTAGGTCAGTCAACAGAAGTTCTTGCAGATAAATATATGAAAGAAATCGTTCGACTGCATGGAATTCCAGTTAGCATCGTGTCAGATAGAGACACGAGATTCGATCACATTTCTGGGAAAGTCTCCAAGAAAATTTAGGAACTCGTCTGAAATTCAGTACCTCATATCATCCTCAGACAGATGGACAATCTAAACGAACTATCCAAATCCTTGAAGACATGTTACGAGCCTGCATGGTAGAATTTAAAGGGTCATGGGAAGACTATATTCATCTGGTAGAATTCTCTTATAATAACAGCTATCAGGCCAGTATCAAAATGGCACCATTTGAAGCATTATATGGCAGAAAATGCAGGTCGCCAATATGTTGGGATGAAGTTGGCGAGAGAAGACTTATGGGACCAGATATTCTAGTTCAGACAACAGATAAAGTCAGAATTATCAGAGATTATCTCCGGGCAGCACAGAGCTGACAGAAGAGTTGGGCAGACACTAATAGAAGACCGTTGGAATTTAGAACAGGTGATCATGTATTTTTAAGGATATCACAAACCAAAGGGGTAATCCGGTTCGGTACTCGCGGAAAACTTAGTCAAAGATACATCGTCCCATTTGAAATTTTGGATCGTGTGGGAGATGTGGCTTACCGATTGGCGTTGCCACCATCTTTAGAAGGAGTAAATAATGTATTCCATATATCACAGTTGAGGAAGTATGTCAAGGATGAGAGTCACATTCTAGATCACTCAGAATTGGAACTACAACCAGATTTATCCTACAAGGAGCAGCCGATGGCCATTCTTGACAGAAGTGTCAAAACATTGAAAAATCGGGCAATTCCATTGGTACTAGTTTCTTGGAATAGACATGCCCCAGGAGAAGCTACATGGGAACGAGAGGATATTATTCGTGAACGTTACCCCAACTCTTTCCATCTTAGTTGGTAAAATTCCTTACCCCTATTCTTTTCTGCCTTCACATCCCCATTATCGAAATTTCGAGGACGAAATTTTTTGATAAGGTGGATGGATTGTAACACCCCATCCTAAGTATACGTACACAACTATGTGTCCTAATTTTTTGAGCGTTTTTTTATTTTTTATTTATTTATTTATTTTCTGTTATTTAAATTCTTACTCATATAGCAGTACTGCATGATTTAAATTTTTTGGTATTCAGATTTGACCAATTTCAGTTTCAAATATTATTTTTTAATATTCTAGATTTTTCATGATTTTCTGGAATTTTTCAGAATTAAATTGTAAATCTTCAAAACCGGTGTCGACTAGTGTCGCTGACCGACTTTCAGATTTTTAATTCACAAATGGAGTTGAAAATCTAAAAACAGCTTTCACATTATTTCTTAAAATAATGTTTTCTATCTAAATAATTTTTTGAGAATTTTTAAAATTTATCAAAATTCCCCTGGATTTGGTGTCGGCCAGTATTACTGGTTGATTCCAAAAATTTTAGTTTACAATTGGAATCAAATTTTTAGATTCCGCTTTCATATTTCTTCTTAAAATTATATTTTCTTCTTTTAGACATTTTCTTTAATTTTTCAGATTTTATCAAAATCTGGCCGACCCGGTGTAGACCGGTGTCAACGGTTGACTTCAGAATTTTTATCTTTAAGATGAGATTGAATTTCAAAAAACCAATTTCACCAAAAATCTTTAAATAATATTTATTATTTTTGAAATTTTTTGGGAAGCTTTTCAAGGTACTTCATTTTTCGGGCTTTTCATGAGTTACCGGTGTTTTCCCAGATACCGGAATTCTATCCGGATATTTTACTTTTTCTCTCTCCTTACCTGACGCGATATCCACGAACTCGGGTTCATCAATTAATGCGGAGACTCTCTCCATTCCGCATTTAATGTTCCGTTCTTCAAAGAAATCAACCCAGTTCAAATCACCCATGCCTTTTGTCTTTTCTGTAAAAGCAACTTTCATTTTCCCTAGACGCAAGTTTTTCACTGCGTCTATTATTGCCAAGACGCGGATTTCTTGGAATGGGACGCGGCCTTTTGTGAAGGACACAACTCTTTGGTTGAAACGCAAGTTTCATTCTATAATAATTTCAATGGCAATATTATATTAGTTTTTCCCTCCTTTATATAACCACCCCCATTTCTTCCTCTCTCTTTCATCTCTTTTCTTCCTTCTTCCATTTCCAGCAAGCCTCCAACAGCAAACACAGCCAACCAAGCTTCCCTTGGCCGGCCATTATAACCCATCTTCTCCACCTTTCTCCACCACCATTTCCTCCACAATTCTCCCCTCCATCTACTCCTCTATTCCAACTACAAGAACAACCACAACACCATCTTCTTCCTCCATTTCTAACCAAAACAACCCATTACTTCCAAAACTTCACCACCATCTCCACCACCACCTACACCACCTTAACCACCACCAACCATACCATCTTCTTCTTCTCGCCATTCTCTTTCCAACGAACTATAGGTTCGTCCTCCGAAACACCATTTTCAAATCTTCATTTTTTTCATTTGAACTATACTTGCACCATCAACCTCCTTCTCTTTTGGGGCCTTGGCCACCCAACTCCGGCCAACTCCGGTCGCCGCCGGCGAACACCGGCCAAGCCACGGTCGGCCTACCTCCCCCTTCTCGTCTTTCTTTCTTTCTTTCCTTTGCATTTCTTTCTTTCCTTCGCATTTCATTCTTTCCTTCCTTCTTTCTTTTCCTTCCATTTTCTTTTCTTTTCTTTTCTTTTCTAATCCTGCGTCTCCCCCTCTCTCTTTCCTGTGTCTCTCTCTCTGTGTCTCCCTCATTTCTCTGTCTCTCTCTTTCTCTCCTGTTTTAAAAGCGGAGATCTTTAACGCAATCTACGCGTTCATGTATTAACTCGAACGCGGAGCACGCGCTCGCGTCTACGTTCTCCTCGTGTCCTTGCTGAAACGCGGGTCTCGAACCGTGCGTTTGTGACATCTATGCAACGCGACTCCCGCGTATGCGATTTTCGCGTCTTCATTCTCTCTCCTCCTCCATAAATATTTAAACGCATTGATTCCCTGGATTTCAGAGCTTGGGATTTCCCGATATTTCTTGAAGTTTTAGGCGAGTTTTCTCGCTCTCCTTCTGATCTTTCTGCTTCGTCATGCTGACTAATATTATATTATTTTACTTGCACATTTGCATGTATCATGCTATCACTTGACGCCTGCTTAACATCTCCTCTCAGGCATATGTCTCATGGTACCTGTTATGCTACTACTTGATGCTCGCCTCGTTATGGTATATTGATACTTAGCTTGCGATTATTATATTTACGGGAATCCTTTGACTTGAAATTATAATACTCTTGTACTCTTGAACTCCTGATCTTGTCATACGCTTGCTTTCCCATAAATTGATAATTACACAATAAATCATAAAAAGAAACCACTTGAATCGGGTCGGGAAAAACTTGCGGCTATCAATATATGTTCGTGTTTACAGTAGTTTTAGGTATGTTGTGCAACTACATTTCTGGTTTGACCTGAAGGCCTCCAGGCGACCGAGGGGAGCGCTGGCTCCCTCCTTCCTGGTACCATCTTAATAAGGGCATCCTATAAGACCCTACTGTACGCCTTGCAGCAGGTTCCGTCCTCCAGCAACGGAACAATCCTAGGCCGTGGTCCCGGGTATGCACGGGACCCACTGTAAACATTGTTCGTTGATACCTCCGTTCGTTTCCAATAACAGCCTCGATTTACTCATATGTGGATATATGTGTGCTGGGACGCTATTACACATACCTAGACATATGGGTAGGACAACTAATAAGTATAAATATTAAAAATGGCACCAATAGATTTATTCAGCCCTCATCACTTTCATCTTATGTTTCCATTTCTTACTTACTGTACATGTACTCTCGACACAATTCTTGATGCTTAATATTGTTTTGATCATATCAACACGCATATACTTATCTCTGTAGGACACTTGGCATTCACCTGTCTATTTGTTAGGGAGTTTCTGACTCCCCTGAACTTGCAGGTTCAGGTTCTGTAGCCTGGATTGAAGCGGAGCCCTCCACCGAAGACCAAGCCTATCTCTCGAAGCAGGCTGACTTGTCCTAGTCCTTCTATTCCTGAATCTTCCTGCAAGCTCGGGGATCTTCTTCTCAGCCCGTGAGCACCTTTTGCTGTGCAAATTGTAAATTTCACTTTTGTACTTGGCTGTGATATAATGTACATGTACTAGTATATCACGCTCTGTAATAACTTTGTAATCCTTATGTTGGAATGTATATTGCCACGTGCTTCCGAACTCTGATTCTTATTTGTACTGATGCTTAGCGTATATACGTGAGGGTATTTCTGACCTGCGTATATACGTCGCAGTAACGTCTCCGTACCCACCGGATCGGGGCGTTACATTTCTGTAAGAAACTCCCTTGGCACATACTTTCTAAGAGGGATTTGGTGGAGTAGTTTAAACCGTCATAAAGAATTTGGCACTGTCGCTATTTCTCTATTCCATGACGTGGACATTGGACAAGGAGGTCTTTAAAGCGTTCAAAGTATCTCCAGAATGGTTCACTAGGTTCTTACTTGAATTGCATGATCGTCTTCCTAATGAGAGCGGTTTTATGGATTGGATAGAATTTCTTCAAGAAGACCTTGATGAAACCATCCCAGGATGTGATAGAACCGGCCGCTAGGCTGTAGAGCCACTTCTTTGCTAGGTCCTTAAGTGCGAAAGGGATAAATCTCAACCTAATAGCATCGTCTACAAGGTGTGAGATTTTCACCATTGACATACTTCTTCGAATTCTCTTATGAAGTAGGCATCTTCGGACTCTAGGCCATGAAACTTGGGGAGTGTGCTGATAAATTGAGGCTTGAGCTCAAAATTGTATTCACCAACCGATGGAAGTAGAATGCATGATGGAAGTGAGGTCCTAATCGGGTAGAACCTATCCTGCAGTGATGTTGATTGAGCTATTACTGAATCTGGTCTTGGTTCAAACTTGGGTGGTGATGTGTTTCTAGTTAACCTAGATGAATTAGGGTCTCTCGACCACACTTGCATACACAAACACAATCACGAACACAAACAAGTTCAACCAACAGTCAACAATAGAAATCAACCAAGCCTAGTCTAAGGTAACCTCGACCTAGACAACTCCTAACTGGTTGATTGTCCACAAGAGGTAGAATGTAGACTTTGACCACAAGCTAATCAGCCAGGTCAGGGCAAGATTGGTGGGAAGTAAGACGTTCCTTAATTAAGTAACCACCAATCTTCGGGCTTTCGGCCCTCAATCCCCTTCCTAGACACTGATTTGGCAGGAGTCAATTTCCAACACCTTCCCTCGTTAGGATAATCTCCTAGTGAGTTCGAGATGTCCCTAAGGCCAACATCTATTAGATTTTATTTAGGCTTAGGTTTGTGAGTGCTTGGAGTCTGATTTTTGGGCCAAGGAAGGGTGATTAAATCCCCACCTTATCTTGTTATTGGGTGTTGCCCTTAAAATCAATTTGTGCAAGTGTACAAGATAAATAAGATTCACTCAAAGCGATATAAATCAACCACGAAATGAGTCCTATTATGAATGCAATGCGTACGTACCTTGCTCCAGCACTCTTCAACAGAAAAGTAAATGAATTGAAAAGACTCGTGCCTAAAATGCAAACATCTAATCAATTTTTTTAACTTTTCAACAAGTATTTTACTGTTGGCTTAAAACAGGGATGTTGGATAGCAGAAATAGCACAAATATGACATATAAAAACTGAAATTTTTGCGAGCAATTTGTCCTGCAAAAAAGAGTTTTTAGTAGTCAAATGAATTTTTTCAGATTTTGCAAAGCTATTTCTTGAAACTCTGTTTCCTACTTTCGAGAGTAGGCGCACAGAATTTGCAAGTCTTCTCTTGCAAAGCTTGAATGCTAGATCTTGATCTTCAAGTCCCTGAAACAACACACAAAACTTGTTAGAAAACAAATACACCGTTCCCTCCCCGGCAATGGCGCCAAAAATTGATTTCTAAAAGAAAGAACAATCGATGAGTTTAAGAATTTACCGTGTAGCTTGTGGCTAACGGGTCGTGTCCACAAGGAGGGATGCGATGGAAGCTTTTTGATGAATCGTTTAGAAGCAAGGAACTGTGTTCGTTTTTTATGAAAAAGACAATGGAAAGAAAGAGATGATTATAAGAAAAATTGCAACTTTTAGAAAAGGTTTTGGAGAAGGTGATTTAAAAAGCTTGAGAATTGTTTTGGTTGTTTTGTAATAAGAAAGCAAATCTGGGCTCACTATCTCGCTACTCAATTGTTCATTCTTCCCTTAAAATTTAAGTGCCTCAAGTGATCATTTGCAAAACTTAAAGTTGATTTTTAGAAAACTTTAAGTAAAGCACATAAGATGGTTAGAACAGTTGAGTCTTTTCTTCAAGAAATCGTGAGAATTGAATATTAAAACATCAAGCGCGAAGAAGCAAGAATGAAGTAAAAACAATTCAAGAGATGTTCATGAAAGAAGTGAGAATTCAGCAATCCAAACCCATCCTCATGTGCCTTCAAGAACACTTTCAAAAAGAAAGGCTTTTAAGTAAGGCATTCATATGAGTCATCGGGTCTTTTTCTTTTGAAAACAGGAGAGAAGTAGAGTAAAAGAGAGTTGCGATAGCGAGCCCAGAAAATTGTTTAGTTATCCATAGAAAATGAAGAAGAAAGCAAAATAATGCACGACATACCGAAACAAGAGTGGAAGGAAATGTGGCTTGATTTTTGTATTGCTGTCACTTCAATCTTCAAGTACAAGCTCTCAGTTCCTCTCTCTCACAAGTTTTGATACTGGACTACAAAGTAAATAACAAGATTACAAATTTTATGCTGGCTAACAAAGAGCCTAAATCCTAAGAAAATATACACAAAACTTAATCCTAGTCTTCGCTACATTTTTCTTTGCTGAAACCCATATTTATAGCCAAAAACCAAACGAGGAGGATCTCGGGAAGATTGGGAGAGCGTTTGCTCCCCCAACAGATTCTGTTTGGCTGCAAAAACGCGGCTAGGACCGCGTTTCCGCGGTCCTGGTGTGGCCAAGTGGCCACACCCAAGGGGGGAGGATCCTGGTTTGGTGTTTGGCCCGTATCTGCTGCTGGTTTTCTTGTTTCTGCTCCAACCGTTGACGAAACAGCCTTTGATTTTGTGACTTCAACCGCTCAATTCAGGGAGGATTCTTCTCAACCTCTTGATATGCCAAGATTTAGCCCTGATTTCTTCATTTCGAATTTATTCTGAATTAATTTAGAATTTGGTGGCTTTTGGGCTTGTTTCCCTTTTCTTTCTTTGAGCACTTGAGCCTACATTTAGCAAAGAAAAAGAAAACTTATTACTAGGATTTATTAGCTAAAAAGCATGGTAAGGTGACAATAAAAATGCAATATATGTGACTAATCACATTTCCTGAGCCAACATTGATTCCTATATCGAACTATTTATTTTGGATAGTCACATTTCATTGATGGGAATAGAATGTGAAATTAAATTCTTTAATTTGGACTCAACTTTTGAATCTAAACTGACTCTTGAACCCAAAGTTGATTTCCCGAGTTAGTATTGGTTCCCGAACTTTTCACTTCAAAACCCAAATCATTCATTTCACAAAATCACATTCCACTGTTGGACCAAGGTATTGACCAGAATGACTCGGTGGTGCTCTTTCAAGATTGGTCATATAAAGAAAATATTTTTCATGATACGATCTTGTATGATCCTATTAATATTGGGGATTGTAAATATGTAAATAGAAAAGAGGTCAATAAAGCTAGGTTTCATGGGCCACCACATTATCTTGATTGGGTAGCAATGCTTGGCCTAATCAGACCACCACCGGAACCACCACCATGAGGTAATTTTTCTTCTCTTTCTATTTATTTCATGTATGTATACATTTAGAATGCATTGAGGACAATGCATGAGTTAAGTGTGGGGGAGGGTTTACTAACGTAGGTTGTTTTAAATTTTCTTTCTTTTACACTTCTTTTTAGGAAATTTTTAAAATTTTCTTTTGTATAAAAACTCATTTCTTTTCTTTTTACAAATCTTTTTGAAATAAGAGAAATAGTTTTTATTTATTTTTAAGAAAATTAAAATTATCATAGGAATTAGGAAGACCTAAAATTATAAATTTTTAAACTGAGTCAAAGTAATAAATCTTGTTTAAATTTTAGGATAAGGAAGTAAGATTGGAACGATAATTTGATCTTGAATTTTTTCCCTAAGATATATGCACTTCACACTTACACAATTTTTTGGGATTGAAACAAAAACTAAAAATGCCATAAAAATATTAAAAAATGATGATAATAAAACCACTAATTGAAGTTGAGTTAATATGCCTCAAGAAGCATGATTATTCATGCCTAAAAAGATGAACCAAATAAAATTAATTTCCTTTAGTTTTGTGGCCTTATTTACTCTAGTCCTTAAGCCCGAGGTATGTTTTCTCATCTGATAACCTAAAATCATCTGGTTTGGGAGTCACCGGCTAAAGGCTCACTGCCCTGGCAAATAAGAAAGTCTAAGAAAACAAATAGAAGAAAAAATAAATATATACAAATAAATAGCATGAAAGTTAGAGTCAATATCCCAATATTCTTCACAATTCACAAAGTGCATATTTTTCTAAGAATTTTATGAAAGATCAAAAAATCGATTGAATTTTAAATTCTTACATTTAATTTATAACAAGATTTTACACTTAGACTTAGTTTAAGAAAGAATAATTTATGGTTAACCTATGACCTTGGATTGCTTAAATTTTCTGTAAAAATACTTCAACACTTTTTCCTCTTTCAAAATGCGTTTTCAAAATACTAACATTTGATTTCTTTTTTTATGAATTTTATTGGTGTAATCAGTTGAAAACCCTCTGGAGATAAAACTTCTCCTCTAGGAGAAACATAGAGGTTTAACGACTCATTCACATGCTCAGTGCAATCGCGTCACCTGCGAAAGTGGTTTAATAATATTATTAGTTTTTTTGTTTTTATCTGGACAAGTAAAAGATAAGTGTGGGCGTATGATTAGTCTCCAATATTTAATATTTCATACCACACTTTCACACTTATTCTTTATAAAATTCTACTAAATAATGATTTTCTTGTGTGTTCCTAGGTTCATGGTGTGGGATGAAGAAGAAGATAACAAATCTCACTTGTTTGGTGATTTTTAGATCCTAATAGAGCCATTGACTTTGAAAGCCCATTCTGCTTATGCAGGGAGAAGAAAATGAGGAAGAAGCAGCCCTTTCCCTGACATCAGAGCAGCCATGACCTGAAGACTTCAGTGTTGCCTGGCCAGAATATGGCCATGGAAACGTGGCCATGGCCGCGTTTTCGCGACCATACTGTGTAGTTGTGCGTCGAGTTTTGACACAGGACTCCGTACAGCTCCCCTGATGCCCCTCCTTGGCCTATAAATACCCTGGGATTTTCAGAGCACCAGGAGAGAGTTCTTTAGTGTAGTTTTTAGGGTAGTTTCTGTTGGCCAAAGGCCTTTCATCCTAGTTTTGATGATGATTAACTCATGTAGTTATGTTTACTAATATTCTTGTGTTTTTAGTCTCAGATCTTACAACAAGATGTTAGTTTGGTGATAGCTTCAACAAGAGGTCTTTGGAAGCTTCACAAGTTATTCCAGGGCTCAAGCTTCAAGATCACACATTGCCTAGCCCATGGATGGAGTTTTGGATCGGGTCTACTTGAATATGGAGATCGTCAAGAAGAGTTAGGTATCCATAGCTTAGGTTGTGTGTTTAGATCCAGTTGTAAAGCTTAGTATAGTTGATATGCTCAAGTGCACAAACACACACGTTTCATGTTTGGTTTTTTTGTTTTCATGAATAGTTGATCAAAACAAGTTTAATTGACATATGTATAGTTGTTTCATTCTATACATGCATGCTTAACTTTTAAACAAACTTATTTTGACTTTCCTATTCATGTATTGAAAAATTCAAGTTTGATAAAATATATATTTTGGTTTTTGGTAAAAATGATAAGACACAAAAATAGTTCATATTGATTGATATTTGAGCCAAACTTTTTATCACATGTTTATGTATCAATGAAAAATGATAAAACTATTTTTGGGTATTTTTAAAAAGAGATAAAAGAATTTTTGGAAATATTTTAACATGTGTTTTCTGTCCCAGAACAGTGGCTGACAGGCCAGGACGGCCGACCGCACGGGTCGACCGTACCAAGGGCCCGTTGACCCTTGCTGTCGACCGACGTGTACAAGCTTGTGCACGTTTGGCAGTCATAGGGACGGTCGGCCGGGCGGCCGACCGGACCTGAGAGCAGTGCTCTCTGTTTATTTCAGTCGGCCGGGCGGTCGACCGGTTTGCTCCAACGGTCGGATTTTTGACCGTTGGCGGTCGGCCGGCCAGTCGACCGGAAGCCTGTCAGGCTGACAGATCAGCCTAACGGTTAGTTTCTGGGTTGGCCTATATAAACCCCATTTCTTTAGGGTTTTGGCTAAGATTTTTAGAGCTGATTTTCTCCCATTCTCTGGTTTTAAAAACAAGTTTTTAAAAGAGTTTAAAGAGCAAAAAGATTCATCTTGTTTGTTTTTAAGTGTTTTGTTATTTTCAAAGAAAATAGGTTTTTGGGAATTGGTTTCTTGTTCTTCATTTCTATATCAATTTGGTATTTTCCCAAGAGATTTTCTTTGATCAAAACACTTTGTTTTTCCACACTTGAGCTATCTTCTATCCTAATCTATTAGGATCATTATTTTGTGGAAAAAGGAAAGAGGTTTGTGGTTGAGAGAGACCACCCATTGTAAACCCTTGATTTCCTGAGTTGCTCCCTCTTTGGTAGAGGTTGAGGTTGTTGTATTGGGTTGTTGGTTTGCTCCCTCTTTGGTAGAGGTTGAGGCTTGTGATTTGCTCCCTCTAGTGAGAGGTGGAGTTTGGTTTGTATCCCTCTTCGGTAGAGGTGATTGTGTTGGTTGTTGTATTGGCTACGGGCCTACCCCTCGGTTTGAGGCGGTGTTTGAGAGAGGAGTTCGGTACTCCTAGTGTTGTAACAAATCCTCCTCGGTGGAGGTTCCCTCGGTGGGAGATAGTGGATTAGAAATCTTTCACGGTGGTGAAGGCGGGGATGTAGAGCTAGGGGCTCGAACCTCGAAACATATCTTGTTGTTAGTGTTTGATCCACTTGTCTCTCTAACTCTCTCTCTTTTAATTGTGCAAAGCATCATTCATATCATATCATCATATTTGCTTGTGTTGAGCATTGCTTCATATTGTCTATCGTTATATGCTTGACTTGTTTGTGTGTGCCTCACTTATACTTAACCACAAGAGCTTCACATAGCACCTCAACCCATTCAAGGGGAATCAAGAGGAGTTAGTCCAAAGCCCTTCACGGGGAATTCGGCTACACTTGTGTGTTGTATTAAGTGTGATTGCAAATTTGCATTAGCTTCCGCATTTAGAGCATTTAGTTCCTAGATTAGCACTTACACCTATTCACCCCCAGCACTTACACCTATTCACCCCCCCTCTAGGTGTGATTTCAATTGGTATCAGAGCCTACGCTCCTGATACTTAGGCTTAACATCCTAGGAGTGAGATCCATTTGTTCGCTAATCTCTTGTTTGCATTTGCTTGTTTGCACACATATAGTTTGCCATGGACTTCATGACCCCACCTATGTATGATGCTTCCAACATTCTTGTTTGGAAGACTAGGATGTCCATTTCCTACAAACCCTAGGCTTGCATGTTTATCTTGCCGCTACCAAGAAATGCTATCTTGGTAATAGCAATCATATAGGGGCCAATGCACAAGCCCTTGAGGCCATTAGAAGCATGCTGTCAAAAGATTTTCTTACGCATGTTTCTAATCTTGATTCCGCCTTTGCAGTGTGGAACAAGTTGACAACCACCACCACCTCCAAGCTTCAATTGCCAATCAACCGGAGGAATCTAGTGGAGAATCTGACTCACAATGCTTCATGGTCCAAGGAAATGACTCCCTTGAGGTACATTCGGAATCTCAACTAGATAGTTTTGATGCTAGTTCTTCATGTGATGATTATATTGATCCCCATGCTTTGAATGAAGAACTATCTATTGTTTGTGAAAATTGATTGAAAAATATAAGATTTTAAAAAGAAAAGTCTAGACCTTGAAAAGGAAAATATAAGTTTACATTCTAGACTTAACAATGTTTTGTAAGAGAAGGTTGAGGTCTATAATGAAAGGGATTCATTGAGATTTCAACTAGACCTTATCCTAAAAGAAAATGAATTTTTAAAATCTAAAAATGATTGTGATGATGTGTTGAAGAAAAATGAGTTTTTATCTTCAAAAGTTGATTTTGTTTTAAAAGAGAATGTTTCTTTAAAAATGAAAATTGCTTCAATTTCAAATGATTTAAATGTTTGTTTAGAGAAAAATATTATTTTGCAAAATAAGATTGATGCACATGTTTGCCATGCTAGGGCAGTATCACACACTTCTCCTATTGCATGCTCCACTTTATCTTCAAGTGTTAAAAATAATATAAATGTTTTGAAGAAGAGTGTTGATTGTTTGGGCTCCACTTTGAGCCAATGTGCCAAGAGCCACACATGTTTGGAATCCTTATTTCGAAAGAAGCAAGTTCCATCTTTTATGCACACCCTCCACGGCATACACATGCTCCTCACGGACACCATCATAGTATATATGCTCATGTGTACACTTGTACACATTGTGGAAGTATGGGCCACCTTGCTAAATTTTGCTTTGATAGATTATGTAATGTAAATTTAGCAAATAAGTTTGTTTGGGTTAGAGAAGGTACTAACCCCCATGGACCCAAGAAGATATGGGTACCAAAGACCACCCCTCCTTTATTTGATGTAGGTGTGGGCTCTCACATGACGTGAGAGTTGCCGTACCTTGGAGTGGATGCGTTCCGTGCTTAAAGAGAACCTTTTTGGATGCATCACTTTCAAGGGATATTTGGTGGAAGGATCACCTCGTTTTGGAGAACTAGAGCGGTGCCCTCCTTGGTTTTGGTATCGAATCTCTAACTCCTTATTTATTGTTTATATACTTTTCATATCATTGTTTATAGCATGTTTTGATGTTTTTTTTACTATGAAAATGCCATGCTTATTAGATTTGTGATATACATGTCTAGCTATTTTGAGACACCCATGTTTAATATGAATAAATTCTTTTGTGTTCTCACTATTTGGTTGCTATTGCGTATATCATAGTTCTAATAATATGTGGATATTCATAATAATCATGTTTATGTTTATCATGTTGACTTTTATCATGTTTTGATACTTCATGTTAAGATTGCTTGTTTAGATGTTAGTTTTCATTAAAACTAGGTGTATACTTGTGCATATAGTGGGCCACAAATAAATCTATATATGTTTGAGCTTGAATGCTTATTTGAACCCATTAGATGTGCTAGTATAGTCTAGTTTTAATGATTCATGCATTTTAAACTTGTATTCCTATTTTTGGATTTGTTTTCATTTCATGTATATGTTTATTTTTCCAAACCTTAAGTTATACATGTATACCCTTTGAGTCATTTGCCTTTCATGCAAATCTATATATATGGACTCAATTGTGTTTAGGGATATGTATGTATACTTATTGTGTTGACAATTCATACATATACCTTGAAATGAAATTTGTTTTGGTGAAAATTTAGTTTTTCTTGATTTCGTGTTTATTTGTTTAACTTCATGTATATGTCAATTTTATCCAAATTATTATTATACATATACATCCTTTTTGAGCCACGTGCCTTAATGCATATATTTTGTGGACTCATTGTGTTTTGGATATGTATGTATGCTTTAGTTTGTATAAGACATACATATACCTTGAAGATTAAATAATTTTCATGATTTTCATTGTTTCAAGGAATTTTGAGCTTAATTGGAAATTTCATAATGCCATGTCACACATTACTTGTACACTCATCATTTTTTAAAATATTTCTCATGAGTATGTTTTCATGAGCATGTATGGACTTTATTGAATATTGAGTGTTTTTAAGTGCTATGTGATTTACATGTGTTTTATGAAAATTATTTTCGTTTATTCCTTGCTTGAAGGATTTCGTACTAGTTAACAAAAATTTCCATTTTTAACTAGTTTGTATTCTTCATTTTGATATGAGTTATACCATGCTTTTATTGTTATGTCAATTGGTATCATTGAACTCTTTCAATTGGTATCAATCTTTATTTTTTGTATACTCATATGTGTTTATGTATGTATGCTTTCATTTCAATGGTATCAATGTCTATTGGTATCTATTTTTTTTCATACATATATGTTTTATTTGTGCCTCCTATATTCCTATATCTTAGAGCACAAATATTTGTTTATGCTAAACTTGAAAATTTCTAATGATTGATTTGTTTTCAATTAGTATCTTAAAACAAGCTTATGCATGTGTTTAATTTGTATTTCATAAAGGGGGAGAAATTTGATTTTGTCTTTCAATTGGTATTTGTACTCCCACACTTTATGTTCAAAGAAAATATTCAAAATTTATGTTTTCACTTTCAATTGGTATCAAAATGCTATCTTTGACATATTTTTAATTGATATCTTAATTGATTGTCACCCCTATTTGGTTTTATTTTTTGTTTTAGACAAAAAGGGGTCAACACAATAAAAACAATGTTCTCATTTTTTATTGTTTTTTACCCTTTTGTTGTTTCTTTGTTTCAAACAAAAAGGGGGAGAAAAATTTATTGTTTTGCTTTAAGCCTTTACCCTTTATTGATGATTGTTTCTTTGTATTAAAAAGGGGGAGAAGATTTTGTTTTGTTTTGATTTTCACCCTTTTGTTGATGATTGACAAAAAGGGGGAGAATTATTTGAGAGTTTAACATGCATATAAAACTCATAATCTTTCTCTATGCATGATTGGTACATGTTTTTATATATGCATATTTGTGTTTTGCATATATTAAGTTTAATTGTTTAATTTTAATTGGTCTCTAGAGCATGCTTTGTTGAATATTTCATTTGGTATCTAGAGCATCTTGTTTATGCATTGTCATTCATGCATATTTATGGTTATTTTTTTATGCATGAGTTAAGGGGGAGCTTCTTTGAAGCTTAACTTTAATCCATGCATATATAACTCCATGAGTTTTTTCATCATCAAAAAGGGGGAGATTGTTGGCCCAAAGGCCTTCCACCCTAGTTTTGATGATGATTAACTCATGTAGTTATGTTTACTAATATTCTTGTGTTTTTAGTCTCAGATCTTATAACAAGATGTTAGTTTGGTGATAGCTTCAACAAGAGGTGTTTGGAAGCTTCACAAGTGATTCCAGGCTCAAGCTTCAAGATCACACATTGCCTAGCCTATGGATGAAGTTTTGGATCGGGTCTACTTGAAGATGGAGATCGTCAAGAAGACTTAGGTATCCATAGTTTAGTTTGTGTGCTTAGATCCATTTGTAAAGCTTAGTATAGTTGATATGCTCAAGTGCACAAACACACACGTTTCATGTTTGGTTTTTTTTGTTTTCATGAATAGTTGATCAAAACAAGTTTAATTGATATATGTATAGTTGTTTCATTCTATACATGCATGCTTAACTTTTAAACAAACTTATTTTGACTTTCCTATTCATGTATTGAAAAATTCAAGTTTGATAAAAATACATGTTTTGAATTTTGGTAAAAATGATAAGACACAAAAATAGTTCATATTGATTGATATTTGAGCCAAACTTTTTATCACATGTTTATGTATCAATGCAAAATGATAAAACTATTTTTGGGTATTTTTAAAAAGAGATAAAAGAATTTTTGAAAATATTTTAACATGTGTTTTCTGTCTCAGAACAGTGGCTGACAGGCCAGGACGGCCGACCGCACGGGTCGACCGTACCAAGGGCCGGTTGACCCTTGCGGTCGACCGACGTGCACAAGCTTGTGCACGTTTGGCAGTCACAGGGACGGTCGGCCGGGCGGCCGACCGGACCTGAGAGCAGTGCTCTCTGTTTATTTTGGTCGGCCGGGCGGTCGACCGGTTTGCTCCAACGGTCGGATTTTTGACCGTTGGCGTCAGTCGGCCGGTCGACCGGAAGCCTGTCAGGTAACAGATCAGCCTAACGGCTAGTTTCTGGGTTGGCCTATATAAACCCCATTTCTTTTGGTTTTAGCTAAGATTTTTAGAGCTGATTTTCTCCCATTCTCTGGTTTTAAAAATAAGTTTTTAAAAGAGTTTAAAGAGCAAAAAGATTCATCTTGTTTGTTTTTAAGTGTTTTGTTATTTTCAAAGAAAATAGGTTTTTGGGAATTGGTTTCTTGTTCTTCATTTCTATATCAATTTGGTATTTTCCCAAGAGATTTTTTTTGATCAAAACACTTTGTTTTTTCACACTTGAGCTATCTTCTATCCTAATCTATTAGGATCATTATTTTGTGGAAAAAGGAAAGAGGTTTGTGGTTGAGAGAGACCACCCATTGTAAACCCTTGATTTCTTGAGTTGCTCCCTCTTTGGTAGAGGTTGAGGTTGTTGTATTGGGTTGTTGGTTTGCTCCCTCTTTGGTAGAGGTCGAGGCTTGTGGTTTGCTCCCTCTAGTGAGAGGTGGAGTTTGGTTTGTATCCCTCTTCGGTAGAGGTGATTGTGTTGGTTGTTGTATTGGCTATGGGCCTACCCCTCGGTTGTGAGGCGGTGTTTGAGAGAGGAGTTCGGTACTCCTAGTGTTGTAACAAATCCTCCTCGGTGGAGGTTCCCTCGGTGGGAGATAGTGGATTGGAAATCCTTCACGGTGGTGAAGGCGGGGATGTAGAGCTAGGGGCTCGAACCTCGAAACATATCTTATTGTTAGTGTTTGATCCACTTGTCTCTCTAACTCTCTCTCTCTTTAATTGTGCAAAGCATCATTCATATCATATCATCATATTTGCTTGTGTTGAGCATTGCTTCATATTGTCTATCGTTATATGCTTGACTTGTTTGTGTGTGCCTCACTTATACTTAACCACAAGAGCTTCACATAGCACCTCAACTCATTCAAGGGGAATCAAGAAGAGTTAGTTCAGAGCCCTTCACGGGGAATTCGGCTACACTTGTGTGTTGTATTAAGTGTGATTGTAAATTTGCATTAGCTTCCGCATTTAGAGCATTTAGTTCCTAGATTAGCACTTACACCTATTCACCCCCCTCTAGGTGTGATTTCAGTTTCTTCTCCTTAGGATAGTTTAGGTTAGTTTTTTTACTTCTTACTCTTTTGTATTTTTCATCTCTTGTAGATCTGGTAATAGGGAAGAGAGTAGTACATAGGAAGAAAGTGAGAGTGCTTGTAATGGAGGGTGACACTCTATTAAAGGTTCTCTTTTTATCTCTCCTTTTCTTCTCTCGTACTCATTTTATGTGCTTAGCTAATTTTATTTCATGACAACTAACTACTAACCACTAACTTGCTAACTCCTTACTTGATACTCCACATGAATCTAATAGCCTCTACTTGGCCTTGCTCTTGCAAGAGCCATTGATGGTTCATGATGATGGATTCTAACACTCTAACATCCTAACTCCCTAATAAGCTAACATTACTTTATTTCTTGGTTGCTCTTGTTTAGTTTAGGTGGTATAAGTGTAGCTTGCACTTATTTATTGAGTTTGGATGTGTGAGTTATCTTATGGGTTATGCTTTGAAATGCTTTTGAATTAAGAACTAGTGATGGCCAAGGATCCATGTGAGACAACTATCACTAAGAGGTTAGCATGGTTAGTGGAGCCATTAGTAGTTAGTAGCCATGAATTTTCTTTCTTTTTAATTTTTTTTAGAAATACTATAAAAAATCACAAATATCTTCTCTTCTATGCTCCTACTTCTTCGTGTTTCACTGTACTCTTCTCTTTTTATTTTTTGTTTTGTTTTCTTTTGATTCTTTAAAATATTGAAAAAACTTTAACACACACGTGAACATACCGTGAAAGCTTCTATCGTCTCTCGTCCTTGTGGATTCGACCCGTTTATCCTCTATGCTGTAACGGAAGTATCGAGGAAGCTAAAGCATACACATTTTAACTCTTGATTTCAAAATGACACTTTTTGTGCACAGTTTTCTCCCGATCAGCTTACCAAACACTTCAGTGAAACTTTTAATTTGAAGTATAACATGGTAGAAAAATTTTAAACAACACAAAATTTTGATTATTTAATAGTTTCTTCTGTTTGAAGGCATTCCTAGTTATTAGTTAAATTCCCTCTTTAATAGTTTGTCTTGATGCACAAATTTCAAGTATATATATCCATCAATCGCATCCTTCTCCTCCTGCTTTTGCACATGTACGAGAGTCTGTTTGCCGCACACTCTAGAGGTGTTATGGAATAAAAAGATAGTATTGATTAGAATTAATAATGATCATCAAAAAAGTCATAGCTCTGTGTGCCTGCTACTTGCCACGTGTTTCTTTATACATTAGAATGGACGAGATAATTGATGCTCTTGTTGTGAAAGCGAGTTAGCCTACCAAAAATCCTCACTCCTAGATGGGAGGTTCCATGTCTGATTTTCACAATTGTGGAATAAGGAGTTGGCTACCATAGCATAATTACGGCCAGAGTATTTGCTCTATCTTTTATTTTCAAAAAAAAAAAAAATCTAAACTCATGTTGAATAGGTTCGTTGTGAATTCATTATACACGTAACTCGTGTTTCCTTAACATCATGCAAGGTAATAGTGTTCGAGGCCGTACGTGGATTGTACAGGGCTTAGTTTGGAGCAAATGAAGTGAGGAAGCTAGACTTATGATGTAGCTCAGGTTCATCTTGTCACAAATACATTGATTGGGGGACATACAATGGTGTTTGCTTGTTTTTTCCCCCTAAACGAAGTTCTAATTTTTTTTGACGAAGTGGTGTCCGTTGGCCCAAAGGCCTATTACTCTAGTTTGATGATGATCAACTCATGTAGTTATGGTACTAATGATCTTATATTGAATTAGTTTCAGATTTGTGATCAAGATCTTAGTAGGTGTGTAGCTTCAACAAAAGATTTAAAGTCAAGTTTTGGAGTTAGCACGGTTTGATTCAAGAGCTTGTGCATCAAGACCACATCAAGTACTCAAGAGGAGTCTAACTCTTTTGATCGAGTTTGGACCAAGTCAAGAAGACGAGAAAACTTCAAGTGAATACCTTCAAGATCAAGACTTGTGTCTAGGTTTGTTTTCATAAGATTATGTTTTTAAATAAAATGTGAAGGATAGAATAGTTGGTGGATTGCTCAAGTTATCATATACACACACACACTCTCGATTTAGATGAGTTTTCATAAAAGAGTTTTTATTTTGAAAATATAAACGAAATTCATTTTGAAAAAATACCAGTTTGGTTTTTGGAATTCAAAGTATACATGTTTTAACCAAAACCATGTTTAGTGCTTAATATTAAAAACATAAATATTTCACCATGTATGTGTAGTGGATCATATCCATACACCCTATGCTTTCAAAGTGTTTAAAATATCTTGTTTTTGTATTTGGAGAAGTTTTAAAAAATAAGTTTTAGAAAAACCAATTTTGGAAAAATACAGATTATGTTTTTAGCCAAAATTTCTAAGTTACAAAAATAGTTCAAATTGCTTGTAACATGTCTTGATTTTACTCAAACATGTTTGTTTATCAAAATATAATATTGAAACTATTTTTTTAGAATTTTAGAGATTTTATGGGATTTTATTTAAGCTAAAAAGATAACTTTTAAATCCTTAAAACTGACCTGACCTGGCTTCTGTCGGTCGACCGGACCGGTCGACCGAGCTTGAAGATGGTCGACCGACGTGCACAAACGTGCATGCCAGTTCTGGCTGGAGGGCCGGCGACCGACCCCAGTCGACCGCTGAGAGCTTCTGGTCTCTGGAAAGCCCCGGTCGACCGGGCCGGTCGACCGGCAGAGAACTTTGTTCTCTGTTCCAGGCAGCGGTCGACCGGACCGGTCGACCGACGCCCCAACGGTCAGAAATCAGACCATTGGCGGTCGACCAGACCGATCGACCGTCAGCCGCCAAGGCTGAAAAATGCCCCAACGGCTAGTTTTTTCTAGCCCTATAAATTGGGGTTTTTGGGGCTGTTTTACATATGTTTTTAAGTGGATTTTTACACCAGTTTTTCTTACTCTTTTAAGAGGTTTTCTCCACTTATATTTGAGCCAACTATTTCCAATTAAAAGGAGAGTTTATCAAGAGTGTTTTCACAGTGATTTTCTTGAGTTTTCCTCCACCATTTCAATCCTTATTTTCTTACACAAACACTTGAGCTATCCATTGCTATATCTACCTATAGAGATATTTGTTGTGAGAGGATTTTAGTTAATCAAAGTGTTGTAATTACCGAAGTTTCATCTTTGTTCTTTGAGGAGACGGACGTGTGTGTTCGCGTTATTTCAGGTTCTAGTGTGAACTCTTTGTTTGAGGTGAGGCCTCGGTGAGCTAGTAGGCTTGCGGTGTGTACGGGACTAGAGAGTCCAAGGAGTTCAAGTGTGAACTCGCCTTGTAGGTGTTGCGGCACCGAGTGATCCTGTGGGATCGATTTTAGTCAAAATCCTTCATAGTGTTAAAGGCAGGGACGTAGAGCAAGTGTGCTCGAACCTCGAAACAAATCTCCCGTGTTTACGATTGCTCACTCTCTATCCTTACTCTTGTTTATATCTTGCATGTTTATATTGTTTTCATCTTTATATGCTTGATATATATTTGTGCTCATATTGTTATATACTTGGGGATTATTTGCTAACACTTTTATTCAACCAAGAGAGCCAACGTGGCACCTCAACTCTTATTTAGAGGAATCTTGAGGAGTTAGTCCAGAGCCCTTCACGGGGAATCCGGCTACACTATTGAGTTATACGTGGTGTTTAGTTTAATAAGTTTTTTTCGCATTAATTCCGCATTATTTGTCCATTAGATTAGCTCATAACCTATTCACCCTCCCTCTAGGTGTTTTACAGTGTCTCAATAACACACCTGTCACTGCTTGGTTTGAAGTGATTCACAGGCCGCAGTTGAAGTTAAAAATTTTATAGGAGAAGTTGCAATAGTAAGGATATTGACATGGTGTGCTTTCAAATAATCCTTAAATAATACTATCACTGGAGTTGTTTTTAATTTTCTCTCAGACTTAGGCACTTATAGAAGCAGTCGATTATTGGTACAATTTTTTTTGCTAAGAAACCACTGCACGACGGGATCCAACTGGCATTCACTGGTGGTCGGGATTAAATATTTTATAAATATATCTTTGATGGAAATCAAAATAGTGACATGTGGGTGAGCGAGACTTTTAGCTAACCAAAGCCACCAATCAGCCATATTATTGCTCCATATTATTGTCCCTGCACCATTGATTTGGGTCAGCTCCCAACCACCAACAACCAACTTGCTTTCTCCCCATAAAAGATGCCTTCAACAACAGCCGTGCCAACCATCATGCTTCCAATTCCTACAGTTTTGCATTATATTGTTCTCTCTCTTAGTCATCATGGATTGTTCCTATCTAGGCTCATTTCATGTTGCAATCCTAAAACAAGAAAGTTTTGCATCCAATATCTCATCACATCATCCTCATCATTGGTGATGAACAACAAGAAAAATAGCATATTGGTCAAGAAGAACCAATAGAAAACCGATAAAAATCGATAATATTGAACACAAGAAAAATTAGCTGTATAAGCTCAGTTTATAGCTTCATGCGACAAATACACTGAAGGAATAATCCAAATAAGGAAACCCTCATCTATATACCTTATGCCCAATATTATCGTAATTCGAGTGTATATAACCTTAATTGCAAATCCACACGACGAATTATTGATTAACATTTTATTATTAATATTATTACTTGTCCTACCCATATATCTTGATATACGCCCTAGCGTCCCAACACACATACATCCATATATGAGTAAGCAGAGATTGTTATTAGAAAATGATGATGAGACCAATGCTTATGTTTACAATGGGTCCCGTACATACTCGGCACCACGACCCAAGATGTTCCGGTGCTGCCCTAGAATTTGCCGCTAGACAAATAGGAGGTGGGTCTTCATTTATGCCCATTCAGAAATATAACAGGAGGTAGGGAGTAAGCACTCCCCTCGGAACACCTGGAGGCCCTCAGATAGAACCAAATGTTTGAGTTGCACAACATACCAATATCCCTGTAAACATATTCACCACTTGAAATCCATCAGTTTCCCTACCCGATGTAGGTTAGCCTTTTTATAGTTTATTATTATGTAATTATCATATTACGGGAATAGCAAGAGCAGGACAAGTTCAAGAGTTCAGGAGCAACATGAGTACAAAAGTACTTGAAATACATGTCACCATATATAAGATATAGGATAGCAAGGCAGGATTCCTGAAATATGATAATCACAAGGCAAGCAGTAATGTATCAGGTAACAGGAGATAAGAGATATCAAACAGGTGTCAGGTGATAGCAAGCAGAATTCAGGTCTCAAGTAATAGCATGGTGGATATCACTATAATATTTAAATACAAGAAAACAGTACTGATATGTAGATCGGTATGAATACAAGAAATTTGTACCGATACAGGAGATTGGTATGAATACAAAAAAATAGTACCGATACAGGGATCAGGATGAATATAAGAAAATGATATAGTTTGAAAAACAGTAATAAGTATAGGTTTCAAACTTTTCACAATCAAGGAAAGAAAAATAGTTAAATTATCATGTAGATAAGCATGCATGCAAGCAAGCGTACATCCAAGCGAAACTAAACAAGCTGGAGAGAAGCTAACTTATAGTATTAGACATTATCACGTTTGGCGTGGTTACCGCTCGTGGCATGGCTTAAATGCATACAATGGAGCAAGCGTATGAATGCTACTCTATCCCATGTGGCGAAGCTGCTCTCACGGTATAACTACGCTCGAACAGAGTTAGCGAAAAAGTGCTGAGCGCCAGATCGACCTACCAGGCGTAGCTAAAAGACCTGACAGTTTAAATGCACTCCTCTTTCGAGGAGTAGGTGAAAGCCCAAAGGACTGAAGGGCCGGAAGGGAAGCCATAGATCAGGGAAAAAATGTGCACAAAAAGTGTTGTTTTGAAAAGTGTGTGCGCTTTGGCTTTCTCGATACTTCCGTTATAGCATAGAAGCAAAATGGGTCGAATCCACAAGGATTGGAAGCGATAGAAGCTTTGCCGGTCTATTCACGTGTGTGTTAATGATTCTTCTATATTTTAAAAAATGAAGAGAAAAGAAAACAAAGAATGGAAAGAAAAGGAAAGGGTGAAAACAAAGACGTGGGAACATAGAAGAGAAGATATTTGTGATTTTTGATAGTTTTCTAAAAAAAGTGAAAGAGAAAGAAAACTCAAGACTATTAACTATTAATGGCTCCATTAACCATGCTAACCTTTTAGTGGTAGTTGCCTCACATGTATCCTTAACCATCACTAGTCTTTGATTCAAGAGCTTTTCAAAGCATTACCCATAAGATAACTCATTACATCCGAACTCAACAAACAAGTTCAAGTTACACTTAAACCGTCAAAACTAAATAAAAGCAAGCATGGAATAAAGTAATGATAACTTGTTAGATTGTTAAAAATCATCATCATGAGCCATCAATGGCTCTTGCAAGAGCAAGGCCAAGTAGAAGCTATTTGATTCATGTGGATTATCAAGTAAGGAGTAAGTAAGTTAGTGGTTAGTAGTTAGTTGTTATAAGAAAATAAGATAAGCATGTAAAAAGAGTTAGAGAGAAGAAAACAAGGAGTGATAAAAAGAAAACCTTTAATAAATTATCACCTTTCATTACAAGAACTCTTACTTTCATGTTATGTACTACTTTCTTCCCTATTACAAGATCTACAAGAAATGAAAAATATAAAAGAGCAAGAAGAAGAACAACTAACCTAAACTAAAGAAAGGAAACTACTCTAAAAACTACCCTCAAAATTCCTCTCCCCCTCTATTCTGGAACTAGGGGTATTTATAGGCTAAGGAGGCAACCTGGGGAGCTGTACGGAGTCGTGCGGCAAAACGCGATGCACGACTCCACAGCATGGCCGCGAAAATGCGGCCATGGCTGCGTTAGCCATGGCTGCATTTCCGCAGCCATACTGTGGCCAGGTGTTCACCGTCGAAGTTTGCAGGTCATGGCTTCTCTGATGTATGGGTATGGGCTGCACTTCCTTATTTTTTGCTCCCTACAATAGCAGAATGGGCTTCCAAAGTCAATGACTCTATTAAGATCTAAAAATCACCAAGTAAATGGGATTTTTGATCTTCTTCTTCATTCCACACTATAGACCTAGGAACACACAAGAAAATCATTATTTAGCAAAATTTTATAAAGAATAAAGTGAAAATGTGGTATGAAAAGCAATATTGGAGACTAATCACACCCCCGCACTTATCTTCTGCTCATCCTGAGCAAAACAAAAAAAACTAAGAAAATTATTACGCCGCTTTCGTAGGTGACACGATTGCACTGAGCATATGCAACATTCCGTTAAACCACTAAGTTTCCTCTTGAGGAGGAGTTTTATCTCCTGAGGGTTTTCAGCGGATTACACCCACAAAATCTATAAAGAATTAAATCAAATGTTAGTATTTTGAAAAAACATTTTGAAATAGAGAAAAGTGTTAAAATATTTTTGCAAAAAATTTAAGCGATCCAAGGTCATAGGTTAACCAGAAATTATTCTTCCTTAAACTAAGTCTAAATGCATAATTTTAGGTCTTCTTAATTCCTAAGATTCTCTTAACTTTCTTAAAAATAAATCAAAACTATTTCTCTTATTTCAAAAAATTTTGTAAAAAAAAGAAAAGAGTTTCTATACAAAAGAAAAATGAAATTTTTTTCTAAAACTAACTATAAAAGAAAAAAAATTTAAAATTAACTATGTTAGTAAATCTTCCCCCACACTTATCTCATGCATTGTCCTCAATGCAACATGACTGTGTATATGCATGAAACAAAATAGAGGGAAGTAAAATTACATCAGGGTGGTGGTTTCGGTAGTGGTCTAATTGGCCCACGAAATGCGGCCCAAATCATATGTTGTGAAATTCGCAGGAACCACCAGTGACCTTTCGAATATAACCCATAAAAAGAATTATGAAGTGAATGGTCTTATTTAAAAAATTATCCCCAACCAATTTTTAATTTTAAAAAATAATCTTGAGTTATTTTGTTCAACACCTATGTCCAACAATGAAGTGTGATTTTGGGAGATGATTGATTTGGACTCAAATGGAACCGAAACAAAAACTCATACTGACTCGGGAATTTGATTCAGATCAAGTCGAGATTTAAAAGGGGGAGTCAAAATTGATTCAAAATGGGGTTCAAACCAAAGAATTGATGTTCACACACTTTCCCTATTAACGGAATGTGATCATAAAATATTGGTGATTCAATTTCACAGTATACTGGAACAAGATTCAATGTTAACTCCAGGATAGAGAAAAAATTTGGTAAAGATATGAGAGTCATTATTGAGTCAAAAAGTGAAATGGAATTACCAACTTAAGGTTCAAGTCACTTTCATGTTCAATTTCAATTTCAGGAAAGGGATAACTTGCAAAAATGTCAATGTGATTTTCAAAACTTGGAGTTTGGACAAGTTCACTGAAATTGAATCTTAGTTTCCAAAATAACATGATTCTTGAGTCCAATCGATAATGTTAGGATATAAGGATCCGTCAAAAGTTGACAAGAAAGACTTTCCTCATTGTCATTATCAATTCAGTCATTATTGAGTCTAACCTACTGATAGGCCGGGTAATAAAATTTTGAGTCTGAATCATATCTTTCATACTCTTTGCAATTGGTTATTCTTGAAAAGGTGAGTATGGAAGTTTGTTTGGAAAATTATGGTGAAGTCGTGAGTCCATCAAATTTTGCGATTGTTTTTGGATTCACGCAAGAGTTCCGTATTCATTATCAAGATGGATGGTTGGTGCGACTGGAAAAGATGAGTATAACTCTTGAAAATTTTATTGAGATGATGAGTCCAATATATTTTGAAATTGTTGCGCTGTTTCACAAAAGACTTCCAAATTCTTTTCTAGCTTAGATTTTTTTTTCAGTTGGATATTCTAGAAAAGGAGTATATGGTATTTGATGTGGGAAGGATTGTGAATTGAGCAAATTTTGAATTTGTTGTTGGGACTCAAGCATGGCTTCCATACTCCTTTCCAAATCGGATTTTTCTTCAGAGGGTGGCTCTGAAAAAAGAGTATAGTAAGCAAAATCGGAGTATGAATATTGCGAAAATTGTCAGCAAGGTGGTTGAAAATTTGACTCGGGGGAGATGAATCCCCATGAACTCTGTGAAGAGTAGAAATTATTTTGAAAATCTTGGTTATAGGATTGGGGGTATGGGTCATATTGATTCAGATAATCCCAGTCCGGCCTATATGGTTGGTTCATTTGCACATAGCCAGGTTGGACTTATTCGAGTCAAATGAGGTCGGGGTGAAATATGGATTCATACTAGGATTGAAAGAATTATTGTTGAAATCCATTTCAATTTTACCAAAAGAAAAACATACAAACAAACAAACAAATAAAGAAAAAGAAAAAGAAAAAGAAAACAAGCTTATGCTAGGGTTGACTTAGACCTAAATGACTCCTAGCTGGTTAGACTATCCACGGGGGTACGTTGTAGAAATTTGACTACAAGTTAATCGACCAGGTAGGGGCAAGACTAGTAGGAGGTAGCCGTGCCGGAGCAACGGGCCTAATTATGCCAAACTACTGTTCTTCGAGGTTTCACCTTTAATCCCCAACCTTTAACACCGATTTGATAAGAGTCAGACTCTAATAACTTCTCCCTTAGGTTAATTTCTTAATAAGTCTGAGATATCCCTAGGGGCCAATGTCTAGCAAATTTTATTTAGGCTTGGGTTGTGTGATGGAGAGGTGATTTTTGGGCTAAGAAAGGGTAATGACTTTTTCACTTTATCTTGTATTAGGTTTTGCTCTTAAGTCTGATTCATGCAAGTGTGCAATATAGAAAAGAACGAACACACAAAGCGAGTAAATCACCCATGTGTTTGTCCTATGCTATATGCAATGCCATATGTACACCTCGGTCTAGATCACAAAAACAGAAGAATAAAATACAGTATATGGGAATGAAAATTGACATGTGCCAAGATGCAAATGTTTAAACCATTTTAAAACACCCAATTATCGTATTTTAGTTCTTAAAACTATTACAGTGCATAGGTAATATAAACAGAAACTAGCAGCAGAATATAACACTATACAAGAATTTACCCAACCGCACAAAAACAAGTGTGAACTTCTGTAATGTTAAAAATTTGACTTGCACACAAAAAAAAAGAAGAAAAGTTAACAAAAATGTGAGATCAAATCATTCCCATCCCCGACAATGGTGCCAAAATTTGATCAGGAGAAAATTGTGCACAAAAAGTGTTGTTTTGGAAATGTGTGTGATTTGGCTTTCTCAATACTTCTGTTATAGCATAGAGGATAAACTGGTGGAATCTAGAAGGACGGGAATTGATAGAAGCTTTACCGGTCTATTCACGTGTGTTTTAATGATTCTTCTATGTTTTAAAGAATGAAAAGAAAAGAAAACAAAGAATGAGAAGAGAAGGATACGGTGAAAACAAAGAAATGGGAACATAGAAGAGAAGACATTTGTGATTTTTGATAGTATTTCTAAAACAAAGTGAAAAAGAAAGAAAACTCATGGCTACTAACTAGTAATGGCTCCACTAATCATGCTATCCTCTTAGTGATAATTGCTTCACATACATCCTTGGCCATCACTAGTCCTTGGTTCAAGAGTGTTTCAAAGCATGACCTATAAGATAACTCATCACATCCAAACTCAACAAACAAGTGCAAGCTATACTTAAGCCATCAAAACTAAATAAGAGCAAGCATGAAATAAAGTAATGATAACTTGTTAGATGTTACAGTGTTAGATTCCATCATCATGAGCCATCAATGGCTCTTGGAAGAGCAAGGCCAAGTAGAGGCTATTAGATTCATGTGGATTATCATGTAAGGAGTGAGCAAGTTAGTAGTTAGTATTTAGTTGCCTTGAAAAAATTAGTTAAGCATGTAAAAAGAGTTAGAGAGAAAAAACAAGGAGAGATAAAAAGAGAACCTTTCATAAATTGTCACCTTTCATTATAAGAGCTCTTACTTTCATCCTATGTACTACTCTCTTCCCTATTACAAGATCTACAAGAAATGAAAAATACAAAAGAGAAAGAAGAAGAACAACTAACCTAAACTAAAGAAAGAAAACTACCCTTAAAACTCCTCTCCCCCTCTGTTATGGGACCAGGGGTATTTATAGGCTAAGGGGGGCATCGAGGGGAGTTGTACTGAATCGTGCGTCGAAACTCGACGCATGACTCCACAGCATGGCCGCAAAAACGTGGCCATGGCCGCGTTCATGGCCATACTGTGGCTTGGCACGTAACGCCAAAGTCTGCAGGTCATGGCTACTCTGATGTATGGGTGGGCTGCTACTTCCTTGTTTTCTGCTCCCTGCAGCAGCAGAATGGGCTTCCAAAGTCAATGACTCTATTAGGATATAAAAATCACCAAATAAATGAGATTTTTGATCTTCTTCTTTATTACACACCATGGACCTAGGAATACACAAGAAAACCATTATTTAACAGAATTTTATAAAGAATAAGCGTGAAAATATGGTATGAATATGCAATGTTGGAGATTAATCAGTGTAACTACGCTCGAACGGAGTTAGCAAAAAAGCACTGAGCGCTTGATCCACCTACTAGGTGTAGCTAAAAGACTGGATGGTTTAAATGCACTCCTTTTTCGAGGAAGTAGAAAGCGCAAAGGACTGAAGGACGAAAGGCCAAGTAGGTACCTGCAGAAGTGTCAGTATTAAACACACACATGTAAACACAGTAACAGGTAATAACTAAGTTATCAGTAAAGTAGTAAAGCTGAAGGCTAAGCAAGACAGGGATAAAGTAAGCGAGCAGACAAGCGAACAATTAGGCAGCGCTAAGCAAGCTGGAGCGAGGCTAACACACAGCGCTAAATGCTATAACGCCCGGTATTGTTTTCGCTCGCGGTGAAGCTACGATAACGTACAACAATCACTTGTGACATAACTATACTTGAACGGAGTTAGCGATAGAGCACTGAGCACTTGGCCTACCATCCAGGCAGAGCATGAGAGCCCGGAGGTTGAACACAACCCGAAGGTTGGGTACAGAAAGCTCGGAGATTGAACAAAGCCCGAAGGCTAAGTATAGGACCTGCACGAGATGTTAGGACCACACGAGCACACATATCAACATGATAATGACTAGACCCTGAAGTGGTGAAGCCCAGAGGCTGAGTATGGATCCCAGAGGCAGATAGGGCCTGAAGGCTGAGTAGAGAGTCCGGAGGATAAACGACCACAAAGAGTTGACCACGCATAATAATCAAGCAGAAATAAAATACATCACAGATAGGGTATATGTACAGGAAATAAACTATCTTAATATAAATATTCATCACAGGTATAATACATGTACAATTCTAGGCACTCGATCATATATAAATACAAATACGCAATGCAAAACAGAATACAATTTACAATGCAGCGAATAAAATACAAATGTTCCCCAAAATACAGTCAACCCGTCGAAGCGGGGATACCCAATAAAAAGGAGAGGACACTCACATAAAATCTCTGAAAACACCAAATTTTTTGAAATTCCAAATCTGTGTGCATGGGCCCGGGTGATACCCACTATCACAATAAAGAGAGAGTTTTGTTTGAAGAGAGAGATAGAGAGACAAAGAGAAGAGAAAGGCAGAGAAACAAGAGAGAAATAGAGAGAAATGGAGAGAGAGAAGATAGATAGAGAAACATATAGATAAATGAGAGAGAAACAGAGATAGAAAGGGGGAGAGAAGAGGGCGGCCGGTGATTGAGATGATATTTGCACAGAAAATACAGAATTTCAAGAATATAGAATAGAAGTGCAAGTTCTCAATACTGTAAGTACACCTAGAGGGGGGTGAATAGGTTGACGACTAATCTAATGAACAAAATGCGAAATTAAAACTAAATTGCAACACACTTAGTGTAACCAACAAATGTAGCCGAATTCCTGATGAAGGGCTCTGGACTAACTCCTTTGATTCCTCTAAATAAGAGTTGAGGTGCTATATGAAGCTCTCATGGTTAAACACAAATGAGGCACACACAAACAAAACAAGCATGTATATGATATGGCAATATGAATAGATGCACAAAGTAATAGAGAGAGTAAGAGTCAATGGATCAAACGCAAACACCGAGATTTGTTTCGAGGTTTGAGCACACAGCTCTACGTCCTTGCCTTCACACAGAAGGATTTCCACTAACTCGTCCACACAGGACTCCCACACAGGGAACCTTCACTGAGGATTTGGGGCAATACAATCGGGAGTACACAACTCCTCTCTCAACCGAATAGAAAACTCTCACTAGAGGCAATGCATAACCAATGCAAACACCACCTCACACAAGAGGGGTAGGCACTTAGCTAATACAAACATAATCCACCTCTTCACTAAGAGGGATACCAACACAAACTCCACCTCTCACTAGAGGGAGCTAAACACAATCTCCACCTCTCACTAGAGGGAGCCAACCACCACTCCAATAATCAACCTCTACACAAGAGGGATATCACAAATTAGGAGGGTTAACAACTAGGTGGTCTATCTCAACCACAAACTTCTTTTCCCACAAAACAAAGATCCTAATAGATAGGATAGAATGATAGGCTCAAGTGTGAAAAACAAGAGTTTGTAAATCAAAAACTCAAAGAAAAACTCTTGGGAAAACTTCTAGAATAGATAGAAAAATTTGATCAAAAATCAATCCCAAAAGACTTTCCTTTTTCTTGATTTTTCCAATCCCTTTTAAAACAAATAAAGATGAAAACTTTGAACCCAAAAACTCTTTTTAAAACTTGGAATTAAACACTAGAAAAGTAGGAATTTTTGCTCTTCAAAAACCTTGTTAAAACCAGTCCAAGAACCCCCAATATATAGGCTAGAAAAAAACTAGCCGTTGGGGCCATTCAAAAGCCTAGACGGTTGTCGGTCGACCGGCAACGGTTATATTTTTTACCGTTGGGGCAGTGGTCGATCGGCCCGGTCGACTGTGGCCTGGAACAGAGAGCAGAGCTCTCTGCCGGTCGAACGGGGATTTCTAGAGAGCAGAAGCTCTCTGGCGGTCAATCGGCTCGGTCGACCGGCCCTCCAGCCAAACTGGCGTGCACATTCTGTGCACGTCGGTCGATCAACTCCCAGCTCGGTCGGCCGGTCCGGTCGACCGGCAGAAGCCAGAACAGAACTTTTAAGGGATTTTAAAACTTGGTATTTTTCCTTTGATAAAATCCCATAAAATCTCTAAAAATCCACAAAAATAGTTCCTATATTCTCTTTGAAATACAAACTTGTTTGAGTAAAAATCAAACCAAGTTACAAACATCTTGAACTATTTTTGCGTTATAAAAATTTTACCGAAAACCAAATTCCGTATCTTCCAAAAGTAGAATTTTTGAAATGGAAAATCGTTTTCTCCAAAGCTCATCCAAATACAAAAACATGATATTGAAACAAGTTTGAGGCATATAGTATATGGATATAATCCAATATACATATAAAGATATATATCAATATTTTTGACAACAAATCCAAAAATAAGTTTTATTAAAATACAAAAACTCCAAACTCATGAAATAGACTATCAAACTAAGTTTATTTAAAATAGTTGAAGCATAGATGTATACAGAACAAATCTAATATACATTAAACCATGTAAACTTGTTGATTCTATCTATTCATGAAAACCAAGATCGGTTAAACTAAAAATCAAAAATCAAAACATGAAACTTTAAACAAGTGTGTGTGTTGTGAACTTGAGCATATCATACTATCTAATCTTTAACAATGGATCTAAACTATAAACTAAACACTGTACCAAAGTCTTCTTGTAGTGCGCCGTCTCCAAATTGACTCGATCCAAACGTGATCCACCGAGCTTGACTCCAAACGAGTGCTAGGTATGAACTTGACGCTCGAGCTCTTGAATCACCATGTGAAAACTCCAAAACACCTTTGTTGAAGCTAATCACCTACTAATATCTTGGTTAAGTATCTGAAACTAAACATCACAAGATTATTAGTAAACTATAACTACATAAGTTAATCATCATCAAAACTAGAGTGGAAGGCCTCTGGGTCAACAATCTCCCCTTTTTGATGATGACAAAACTCATGGAGTTATATATGCATGGATTAAAGTTAAGCTTCAAAGAAGCTCCCCCTTAACTCATGCATAGCAATAAACAATAAATATATGCAATGAATACTAAACATGAATATGCATCAATATGCATAAAACAATAAAATGAACATTCTCTTGATACCAAACTTTTAAATAAATTCCTTTTCCTTTTGAAATAAACATGTTCTTAAATAATTGGTTTTGATACTAATAAAATTTCAATTTGAAAACTCTATCAATAAAAGCAATAAAAGCTCTTGATACCAATCAATTAAAAAAACTCTTGAAAGCTCTTGATATCACCAATCAAAAATTCTTGATACCAATTGAAAGATAATCAATACAAGCTCTTGATACCAACAATAAAAATTTTAACAAAAGTTTCTTGATATCAATAAAACAAAACAACAAAGCATGAAACAATAAAAGCTCTTGATATCAAATTGAAACTCAAATAAACAAATAAACATGCATATAAACTCACAAATACATAAACATGCATATAAACTCATAAATACTTCTCCCCCTTTTTCCAATCATCAACAAAGGGGTCAAAGAAAACATATAAAACGATGTTCTCCCCCTTTTTGTCTTAAACAAAAAATATCAATAAGGGGTGAAATCAAATCAAAACTTTATGGTACCAATTAAAGATATATCAATTTAGTGCATCATGATATCAATAAATCATACCAATTGAAAGTACATAAAACAAACATTTTTAACATAAATTTAAATACCAATTGTAAGTAAATAAATCATTTTAACGAATCCAACCAAAAATTTTGATATTAATTAAAAGATATATAGATAATCTTTATATCAATTGTAAAGATTAGTAGCAATTGAAAGTAATTTTTCATTAGGAGCATATCATATCAAAAATAATCAATATCATTTTTCAATCATTTTTCATAGAGTGTGGGAGTAAAATCTAAAGGTAAACAAACCAATTAAAAGGTGAAATATGAATTTTCTCCCCCTTTATGAAATACCAAACAAAATGATGCATAAGCTTGTATAAGATACCAATTGATACATAATCAATTGAAATATAATAGTCATTTAAGAAATCAAGTTTAGCATAACTAAAATTTGTGCTCAAAGATTTAGAGATATAGTAAGTACAAATAAAACATATATATATGTATGAAAATTGAATACCAATCAAAATTGATACTATTAGAAGTTTAAACATACATATATAAAAACAAATATGAGTATACAAAAAGAATGTCAATAGTGATACCAATTGAAAAAATCCAATGATATCAATATGAAAACACACTAAGATCAAGTGTATAACTCATACTTCCTACCACCCATTTCACACATGTTTAAAATGATTTTCAATAACAAGCATACAAGGCATGGTCGCCCAACCAACCGCCCTTAGATGGGTAGGGGTTTTTAAAATAAGTTTGAAAATATAATATGATTGAAAAACTCTACCATAATCAAGAATACGAACTAGTTATATGAAAAAAATTTGTAAACTAGTACGAAATCCTTCAAGCAAGGAATAAAACAAAAATATATTTATGAAAAAATATGTAAATCACATGACCACCAAACAGTCAAAATCTATATAACACAAATCATACTCATGAAAATAAAATCATGAGAAAACAATAAGTAAAGTGAGTGTATAAGCATTAAGTAAAACAAATCATCATGAAAATAGGCAATCAAGATCAATAAGAAATTTCTTAAAAAAATGAAAATCATCATAACAATTTAATCTTCAAGGCATATGTATGTCTTGTACGAACAAAAGAATACATACATATCTAAACATAACGAGTCCACAAAAGTATATGCATGAAGGCAAGTGGCTCAAGGATGTATATATATATAACAATTAGTTTGGACAAAATAGACATATACAAGAAGTTAAACAATAAACATGAAAAATATGTACAATATGGGAATACACGTCAGAATGTTTGAATCATCAAAACTAGGCTATACTAGTACATCTAATAAGTATAAATGAGCATTTAAGCACAACACATAATAATCTATTTGTGGCTCACTAGTTGTACAAGTATATATCCAATTTTTAATGAAAAACTAACATCTAAACATGTAATCAAAATATGAAGCATAAAATCAAAACAAATCATGTGATCATTATGTAAATGCACATGAATTAGAGCTATGATATACATAATAGGTAAATTATGGAGCGAACACAAAATATGGGTCCATATAAACATGGGTGTTCTCAAATGACTAATCATGTATATCACTAATCTAAATATCATGGCATATAACATAATGAACATTAAAACATGACATGTTAGAAATCAACAATATGAAAAGCATGTAAACATAAATGAAGGTTAGAGATCGTTACCAAAACCATGAGGGCAACTCTCCATGTCTCCAAAAACAAGGTGGTCCTCCTACGAAAACTTCCCTTGAAAGTGATGCATCCAAATTGTCCTCTTTGAGCTCGGAACGCATCCACCTCAAGGCACCATCGCTCTCACGTCATGTGAGAGCCCACACCTACATCAAATACAATAGGGGTGATCTTGTTGGCCCAAAAGGTTACACTCTCTATTTGTTTAGAGTTTTGATGATAACAAAACAAATAAGAGCTATTTGGTACTAATTAGTTTGTTTAAGATAAATTTCAGGTTAGTTCCATATTTGGAGGCCATTGCTTAGCTATTGCAAGAACTTCTAGGTTCATGAAGCAAAGAAGGCATTTTGCACATCAAGGAAGGAATATAGAAGAGAAGGCTCTAGCAAGGCATTGCATGGCTCAAGACTTCAAGTTTGCTCAAGATAATTTATTCGATTTGTTTTTATTCAGAGTTTTGTTAAAGAATAGTGAATAGGTTTGAAGCTCTATCACACACGTTTTTGCGCACATCTTGTTTCAAAACATATTTCCTATAATATGTACAAAAATAGTTTGTATACAATCTTCAGCCTACAAACTCATTTTTATCCATTATATATATCCCTATTCAAAACTATTTTGTTAAAAATAGATTTCTCCTCAAAATTCCGTTTTTGTTTTGGCTTTTGACCTGAGCCGGTCGACCGCCAGGGTCGACCGACCCTATGTCAGGTCAAGCCGGTCAGCCGACCCAGTCGACCGGGGTTCTGGCAGCAGTGCGTGTCAGTGTACACGTTTCACGGTCGACCCGGACGGTCGACCGAGACATGCCTGACTGACAGACTTCTGCTCTCTGTATTTTTGGGTCGACCGGGCAGTCGACCGTCAGTCTGCAACGACACTTTTTGAACTAGCGGTCGATCGGCCGGTCGACCGAGGTAGCCATTTGAACAGTAACAGCTATTTCCTAAGCTGGTTTATTTTTTGTCTTTTCTCACTTAAGTATGTTTTAATGACATATTTTGATTATAATATCTTCTGATTAGCCTTAAATATGTTTTATCTCCTAACCCTAGCCCTCTCCTATAAATAGGGGTGTTTGGGGAGAGGTTCATTTACCAATTAATTACAAGAAAAATTTGCGAAAGTTTCAAAAGTTTAAGGCATTCAAAAGAGCTTTGTTTCTTGGTTTTTTGTGCTAAAATTCTCTCTCATTTTCTGAAGTGTTTTCAAGAACTCTCTGATTTCTTTTTCTTTTCTCCTTACACACAAGAGCTTCATTTCTACTCATTGTTCTCTAAGGACCTTTGTAAGGGAAGAGAATTTTGTAAGAGAGAGTTTGTGGTCTTTTGACTACTAAGAGATTGCTTGTACTTGAGATTGTGGAGTTGGGTACTCCGGTGAATTTGTAACATCTTTGTGATAGTGGAAGTGGTTGGAATCCTTCTGGGGAAGGCGGGGAAGTAGAGCTGGGTGCTCGAACCTCGATAACAATTCTCGGTGTTTGCGTTTGGTTTACTTGCTCTTATTTCTTGCTCTATTTTCTTTGCTCTTATTACTTGCTCTCTACATTCATTGCTATATTCCCTTGCTTTGTGAGATTGTTGCATCATAAATTTTAAATTGTGCATTGATTAGTATTATCACCTATTCACCCCCTCTAGGTGATTTTCAATTGGTATCAGAGCTTGGACTCTAGGTTTTGACTTAACATCCATAGAGAGATCCTTAAAACTTGCTAATCAACATTTGCATTCTTTCATTCATTCACTAGTAAACATGGCCGATAACATCAAAACCCCCCTAAATTTGATGGACTAAATTTTCCTATTTGGAAGGTTAGGATGGCTATCTTTTTGCAATCCTTAGGTAGCTTAGTTGCTAAATCTTTGATCAAACCCTATGTTGCACCCGATAGTGATGAGAGCACATGGACCGACTTCACCTTTAGAGAATATGAGGCTAACTCCAAGGCCCAAAACTCCCTATTAACCGCCTTAATGAGGATGACCTTACACGGGTAATTCATTGCCAATCCGCCTATGAGATTTGGCAACATTTATTGGTCACACACGAGGGGACTTCACAAGTTAAGAGAGCTAAGATAGATCTCTTAAGGTCCCAATATGAATCCTTTAAAATGATTGATGAAGAATCTATTGATTGTATGATTACTAGATTTACTAAAATCACCAATGCTCTTTATTCTTTAGGTGATGACATCTCCAATGACCAAAAGGTGCGAAAAGTGATTCGGGCACTTCCTACATCATGGGAGATCAAGGCCACCACCTTGAAAGAATTGAACGACAAGGATGAGATGGATCTAATTAGTCTCATTGGGAACTTAAAGACCCATGAGATGGAAAAGAAAGCAAGAGAAGAGGCCGCTCCACTAAAGAAAAATCCATAGCCTTCAAGTCTTCATCCACTCTTGAAGACGATGAAGAAGATGAAGAAGAAGATGAGGAGCTATCACTACTTGTTCGCAATGTGAAGAGAATGTACCAGAGGAACAAGCTCAACTTCTGAAGGAAATTTGAAGGCAAAGAGGAGAGAAGAATTATATGCTACAATTGCTGAAAACCCGGATATATCATGGCCGATTGCCCAGAGTTCAAGAAGAAAATGACCTCCTCCTTCAAGCCAAAGAAACCGGAAGAAAAGAAAGCGTACAAGGCAACTTGGGATTCGGAAAGCGAGTCCGAGGAAGAGGCGGATATAGCGAACATGTGTTTCATGGCAAACATACAAAGGTAACCCCTCAACCTCTTGATGATGAAGATGATGAATTAAATAAAGAAGTTCTTGTTCATGCCTTTATTGAACTTTCAAAAACCTATGATAATAAAAAGATTGAATGCTCTAAATTGGAAAAAGAAGTTGCTTTTCTTAAAAATCAACTTGCTATTATTTCTAAAGAAAAAGATGAAATTTCTTCAATTCTCATTTCTACCCAAAATGAATTTAGTGCTTACAAAGTTGCTTGCAAAGCAAAATTTCCTAAGATTGATGAAAAAGAATTTTCTTCTTTAAAAACTAGAATTGTTGATTTTGAAAAGACTTTAAAAGATTGTGCTTTTAACACTAAGAAACTTGAAGAAATGTTTTCTAAAAAGCACACTCTCATGCTAAAGATTCACATGTTAAGATTCCTCATGCTCACACTACACATAACACTTCTCATGCTAAATCTTCTCATGCTCACAATTCTCATGCTCACAAATCACACACTCACTATGCTTTTAAATATGGTAGAGTGTATAGATGCACATATTGTGGTAAGAATGGACATTTGTCTAAATTTTGTTATGACCAAATTAATAGAACCAATAATCTTGTTTGGGTTAATGAAACTAACCCTTTAGGACCCAAGAAAATGTGGGTACCAAATCAAGTCCTAAATTATTTGATGTAGGTACACACCAAGGCTCCAAGACGTAGGGAGCGGTGATATCTTGATAGTGGTTGTTCAAGACACATGACGTGGGACATCAATAACTTTACAACCCTATCAAGGTACGAGGAAGGTGGCTCCGTCACCTTCGAGGATGACTCCAAAGGCACTATCATCGGTATAGGTAACATTCAAATTTGTGCATCTCCCATTATAGAAAATGTTGTACTTGTTGATGGTTTGAAGCATAATTTACTTAGCATTAGTCAATTTTGTGACCGTGGACTTAAGGTTGTTTTTGATGATTCTTCTTGCAAAATCTTTGATGTTAAAACTAATGATTGTATTCTCACCGGTTTTCGTGATGATAATGTTTATATCATTGACATGCTTAATGTGGAATGTTCTACTAAATGCTTAAATGCTTTTGATGAAAATTCTTGGCTTTGGCATAGAAGATTAGGACATGCATCTTTTGACCATCTTTCTAGGATTAATTCAAAGGAATTGGTGAAGGGTATTACTTGCTTGAAGTTTGAGAAAGACCGCATTTGTGGTGCATGCAACTTGGGAAACAACCAAGTCTTCCTTCAAACTAATCAAGGATATCATGTCAACTAGGCCTTTAGAATTAATTCATATGGATCTTTTTGGACCAACTAAAACTAAAAGCTTAATGGTAGTAAGTTTGCATTTGTTTTAGTTGATGATTTTTTCCGTTTCACTTGGGTTTTCTTATTGGACACAAGATCAAACTTTTTCTCATTTTAAGATTTTTCGAAAAAGAGTTGAAAAAGAAAAGG
>JAVJIF010011906.1:0-133026 GCA_038442645.1 Agave tequilana | reverse complement strand
CTTGTTGAAAGTGCTTTCGACAACCAATGTGTAACTTTTGAAATAATCTTCTGTGTTTTAAAAAATATATCAGTTTGTGAGCATTACCAGTCAAAGGTGTGCATTCATTTTTGACAGCTAGTTGACTTTTCTCTGCAGATTTTTAGCAAACATTTTATAATTCATTTTTCTATAAAACTAATCTTTGCAAAGTAGTTTAAATAGAAGATTTATAATTGTTTTACAGGGCTTTTCACTCCAATTCTTGAGAGAGAAAATCCAAAAAAGTTTTAGAGCTTTCTCTTTCAATCTTTTGAAATTTCTTACCCATAAAGCTTGAGTTATCCAATTCTATAATCTATAAATATAGGATTTGTGGCTTAGTGAGAGTTTATAGCGATCTCGTGAGATCACGTCCTTTGTTCTTAGTATTGTATATCTCTAGTGAGAGAGGTAGTTGTAGTGTTGGCTCAAGGTTATAATCACACTGATTCTTATTTTAATTATTACACAATCATGTAGTTATGAGGTACTAATCAAGCTCAACTGTGTTTATGATTTTCAGGTTTCAAGAAGATTTAGTTTAATTCTTCTAAAAAAGAAGGTATTGAAGTACTCAAGTTTACTCAAGGAAGAGATTCAAGCTCGGATGATCAACAAATGAATTTTTGGAGAAGCCCACACTTAAAGGTGACCTAAAGACTTGAAGATTCATGTAAGAACTTAGAATATTTAAGTGTAAAATATTGAATTAATGCTCAAGAATACACACACACACTAGATTTCAATATATAGCTTTTGGTTTTTGTTGTTTTAAACATGTTTTACAAAATGATTATTAATACATGTTCTATATTTTTTCATATTTTTATAACCAGTTTATATACATGTATCTCATAGCCAAAATGTTGCCAAAACTAATTTTATATATATACGAATTATTCAAAAATGTGTTCTATTTCAAAAGCTATCTTTAAAATGGTTTTTAGGTCGACCGACAGGTCGACCGCCCTATGTGCAAATGATATGCACAGCTGCCTGTGTTGGCCAAAGGTACAATCACTCGGTTTTATAGTTTTGATGATAACAAAATATATTTGGTTATTTGTACTAATCAAGTTCAAATGTTTAAGTATATTTCAGGGTTCTAAAGATTTAAGAAGTTTTCTTCCTCTAAAGGAAGGTGTTGAAAACTCAAGAAGATTCAAATACGGGATTAAAACTCGAAGCACTCGACGTCGCTAATGGAGAGTCCCGGTTAAAAATTTTGTAGTCACTTAGAGCCTTATAAGATATTAGTTGTTAAAGTGTAGAATAAAGTAGTGATGCTGAAGAAGTTACACATACAAAATACACGATTTCGAAAAATACAAGTTTTGGTAGTATTGGTATTTTGCATGTTTGGTTTTGATACATATCTCATAATTTTTCAAAATTATAACAAGTTTAGATTTAATTTGTATTTCATCACCTATACATTGCTACATTACCCATAAGCCAATACAAAATATTTAGAAAAAATATTGAAACTCAAAAGTTTTCATAAAAACTGTTTCAGGCCCGCCGGTCGCCCGCCCGGTCGACCGGTGCCCATTGCAGGCCAGAACGGTCGACCGCCTAGTTGACCGGGCCTTTGGCCAAGGGGCGTGCACATGTGCACGTTGTCGGTCGACTGACCAGTCGATCGCTAACCCTTGCGGTCAACCGATCGGTCAACCGACTGAGACACCATAACTTCGGTTAGGGTCAGTCGACCGACAGTTTAGTTTTTCTTTTTAAACTACCGAGTGGTCGATCGCCCCGGTCCACCGGAACTAATGGCTCTTTTCTGGATGACCTGTCGGTCGACCGGTCGGTCGATCGATAGGCTACCAGATGGTCATAACGACTAGTTTTTGAATTTATTTTGTTTTTAATGGATTCCAACGGGCATTTTGGTTTCTAAGTGTCTAAACACACCCCAATTGACCTAGTATGATTTATAAATGATATTTATTCAATGCCTATATATATGGGTCATTGTTTTGCTTTTAGAAAAAAGAAAACACACAAGTTTATAAGTTTTCAAGTTTGCTTCAAAAGAGAAAAGTTTTTGAGCTTTCAATCTCCAAGTTCTTTCTTTCCAGAAATATTTTCAGTTGTTTTTAAAACTCCTCTATTCTTTCTAACTGTATTTCATCTCTCACTTAAGTTCTTGAGTAACACTTCATATTCTACTCTATAGGAGGTTGTAAGAGAGAGTATTTGTGATCTTGTTAGATCACTAAGTACTTTGTAACCTCAATTGGCTTTGTGCCACCTTCTGTATAGAGGTTGAGTTGGTGGAGTTGTGTACTCCTGTCTTATGTAGACCAAGTTGTAATTCTTTTGTGTAAGGTCCCTTTATGGAAGATCCCTTAGAGGATAGTGAAATTCTTCATAGTGGTGAAGGCGGAGCCATAGAGCGTGGCTCGAACCTCGGAATAAATTCCTCTGTGTTTGTGATTGCTTGTGTCTTGCTCTCTATTGCTTTTCATTTTCATACTTGTGTAATTGTTCATCTTGCATTCTATAATTGCTTTCATTCTATCACTTTCATTACCGATCTATAATCATCTCAATAAGGAGGTAATTGAGTACCTAACTTATTATCTAGAGGAATCAAAGAGGAGAAGTTTTAGAGCCCTTCACAGGGAATTCAGCTTCAATTCTTGTTTTGAGTGACCATTTTCATAATTCATCATAAATAGTTTTAAAATTGCATTCAATTAGCAAAACACCTATTCACCCCCCTCTCGGTGTATTTCAGCTGGTTGACCAGGCAATCGACGTTTGTGCGCAAACTGTAGGTACACCTAGAGGGAGGAATAAGTGTATAAGCTAATCTAGGACAAATGATGCGAAATTTAAACGCGATTTGCTAATACATTATGTGTAATCAAGAGTGAGCCCAAATTCCCCGTGAAGGGCTCTGAAACTACTCCTCTAGATTCCTCTAGACTAAGAGTTGAGGTGCTATTAAAAGCTTTCTTGGTTGAACACAAATGTGGGCACACAAACTATATCTAGCAAATGAATATTGAAAAGTAATAACAATACAAGATATAAAGAGAGAGAGTTGAGAGATAGTGGATCAAGCGCAAACACCAAGATATGTTTCAAGTTCGAGCCACTGCTCTACATCCCCGCCTTACACAGCAGGATTTCCACTATGTCCACACAGGACCTTCCACAAAGCGACCTCCACGAGAAATTACAACTCAACACCGGGAGTATATAACTCTTCTCTCAAACACAAACACCTCTACACAAGAGGTGGGCATTAAGCCAAGTATAAAGCAAAGGAAAGTACAACTTTTTGATCACAAAGATCACAAACACTCTCTTGGTGATCTCAAAGGATCACAAACAATTTCCTCAGTAAACAAAGATCTTAAAGATAGAATTAGCATTGATTGGCTCAAGTATATGAGAAATCAAAGTGTTTGAAAATAAAAACAACAAATACAATACTTGAGGAAAACTTTTTAATTGATATATAAAATGAAGAACAAAATAGAATTCCCAAAAACTTGATTCCTTTGAATTTTCAAAACTTTGAAAACAAATAAAGATAAAGAATTTTGGCACAAAAACTCTTTTGAAAACTTTATTAAAAACACTTAGAAAGTGAGAAAAATTGCACTTGAAAATCTTTGAGAAGAAACAGGCCAAGGGAACCCATATTTATAGGATTCCCAAAATATAGCTGTTGGGTCAGAACAGGCCCAGAATGGCCTGTCGGTCGACCGCCCGGTTGACCAGCCATCAGTTAAATTTCTAACCATTGGGGTTATCGGTTGACCGGCCAGTCGACCACGCAAAGCCAAATTGCCTGTCGGTCGACCGAGGCCAGAACCAGATAGCTGGTCTCTCTGGTCGGTCGACCGAGGCCATTTTCAGAGAGTAGACTCTCTGGAATGGTTGACCGCCGGTCGATCGCTAAAGCCTGTGCACCTCTGTGTACGTCGGTCGACCGATCCAGGCTTCGGTCAACCGGTTGGACGACCGTTAGCAGCCCAAAAATCAGGGTTATAGGGTTTGAAATGTTGGCTTTTAAATACCAATAAAATCACATAAAATCACATAAAATTTACAAAAATAAATTCATGTCAGCACTTGAAATAGAAATATGTTTGATCAAAAATCAACCCATATTATAAAAAATTTGAACTATTTTTGAGGCATAAAACTTAAGCGTGAAACCAAAAACTGTATTTCAAAAACACATTTTATTTTTGTCGTCAAGAGTTTTTGAGAAGACTTCAAAATGAAAAATTATTTCTCAAAATTTTGTTCAAATATAAAAAGAAGATATCGAAACACATTTGAAGCATAGTGTGTATGAATAGAATCCAATACACATATAAAAGGATATATCTATATTTTTTACATTAAATCTAAAATTAAGTTTATTAAAAAGAAAACTTGAAACGCATGAACTAGAATCATCAAATAAGTTTTCTACAATATGAAATAATAATATATATGGATGAGATCCAACATACATATAATCATGTAAAACTTCTTTTGATTCTATCTATTCATGAAAACGAGAAATATATTCTTGAAAATTCAAAACGGTTAAACTGAAACCAAAACTATTGAACTTGTGTGTGTATAAACTTGAGCATATCAAGATTAAGCTATCCTTACACAAGATCTAAATAAAAACTAAACAAACTGAGCTCTTCTCGTCGATCTTCATCTCCAAGATGACTCGATCCAAACTTGATCCAAATGAGCTATAGATGCGATCGTTGTGATGTGACCATTTGAATCAATACTTGTTTGCTACAACACTCTAACTGTAAATATCTTGTTGAAGTCAAATCACTACTAAGATCTTGATCAATAACTGGAACTATTTAAACACAATATCATTAGCAAACTAACATTCATAAGTTAGTCATCTTCAAAACTAAAGTTAAGGGCCTCTGGGCCAACACAAACTACTTGTGCACATTTTCAGTTGATCGACCGATCGACCGCCAAACCTTGTTGTTTTTCATTGATGTTGAATGTGGGAAAACTTTACAAAAGTGGAAGAGATTTGCAAGTAAAAAAAAAGAAAATTGCAAGAACTCTCTTCTAGAGTTTCTTGGAAGTGTGCCAGTGGAAGTCTGGTCAGCGCGCGATCACTTTGTTTCGTTGATGATACGAGTGATCTAGTCTTCGAATTTCTGTCTAAGAATTTTCTTCTCACCTAGTTTTAAAAATTCTTTGAGAAAGAAAGATCATGAGGGTATTAGCACCTTGAAAGAGAAGTAAAGTTCTCTAAAGAAGCTTTAAAGCTTTCAACCTCCAAAAGTCCAAGCCAAAAGAAAAAGGTAGAGCCCGTCGTGAAATCTCTTCAAAAAAGATCAGCCCTCAGCCAACTTAACAGTTGTTTCCATTGATTTGCAAAGGGAAAAACTTACAATAAAAAGTTTTGAGGAGCTAAATTATAAGTATTCTAAAAGATTACAAGTAGATCTCCTCAGAGATTCTAGAGAAGTGTGCCGATAGGAGTCTGGTCAGCGCGCGACCACTTGTCCCTTTGACGATGCGAGCGATGAGATTCCCTTCTCGCCTGGTTCGGGGAATCAGAGAACAGAGAGTTGGTAGAACCCTCTTGTTACTTCTCAAAATCGCCTTCAATTAGGAATTCCTTCTCGCCTGGTTCCGGAGATTCCTTGAGAAGAAGGTATTAGGGTATCAACACCCTGATTAGAGAAGCAATTCTCTAAAAGTCTCTGAATTCAAGAACGCACGGTGCGTCGTGAAGAAGTCTCTGCTTGTGGAGTCCTCTCTCTCTCTCTCTCTCGTGGTGATGGTAGTGGTCTTTGGAACCGGTCCTCGTCTGTCCTTTCTCCTTGTACCCTTGGCGGGCTATTTATAAGGAGAGCAAGGGTATAATCGTCCCTTGAAATTATGAAAACAGATTGAATCAAATCTGTTTAAATCTAGAAAGTAGCCTTGCTGCGAGGCTAGGATCAGCTTCTGCGAAGCTAGAAATGGCAGGTCGGTTGATCCTTCTGATTTATTTTGATTCTTTCCATATAGTTGAAAGATCTCTCCTGATCCTCTTACTCGTTTTAGGAGAGTCAAGAGATTGTGGCAATCAACTGCCAAATTAGATCTCAGATTTGATCTTGATCCTGATTAGATCTGATCTCATCTGGAGATTTGAATGGTCAAAGGCTGACCATAGCAGACCAGCAGCGGCGCTGCCCGCTTTGAACTCACAACGGAGAGCTGGAGACAGTATCTGGCGAAGTCAGAAGAAGGCTCTTCGGCGAAGCTACCGCATACCCTTCTACGCAGTTGCGTATGCTTCAAGCGAAGCTGACTCTCTCTGCGGAGTTGCGCTTCAGTAGTTCAGGCGAAGCTATGAGTTAGCTTCCTGGCGAAGCTTTGAATAGCTTCAAGGCGAAGTTGGATGATCTTAGCCTCTCAGGCGAGGCTATCCCTTTGGGCTCATGTGATGCTAAGTGCTAGCATCTTAGACCTGCTGAGGTCTGTTTAGAGGCAATCCGGGTTCACTGTCTGCTTGCTGGATCAGTGGAGTCCAAGTTGCTTCCTTGTCCCTCGGAGATGGGTGAAGATTGGTCGTCAGCTTGTCTGTCACTTGTCTTTTGTAAATGTCAACAAGTTTAGACATTGTTCAGGCCAGTAAGAATCTTGTCTTTTTTAAGTGTCAACAGCAGTAGGCTATTTATAGGCTTGGTGGGGTGTAACTGCTCCCTGAAATTTAGCAGTATAGCTTTGCTGTGAAGCTAAAATAGCTTCACTATGATGCTACGATGCTATATGCAACTTCTGTGGAGTTAGTGTATGCTGGCGAAGCTAATCAGCCAGCTGGCTCAGGGTGTTACAACAATCCCTTGATTTTCTCAACTGATTGAAGGATTTCCCTTGATCCTCTCTAACCAATTAAGAAGTAAAAAGATCATGACAACTAACTGCCCAAGTGATATTTATCACATTAATCTCGTGCTGAGATTTAAATGGTCAAAAATGACCATAAAAGCCCGCAGCAAGTTAAGCTTCATGCGAAGCTGAGAAAGGAGCCCACATCGAAGCTAAAAAGAGCTTGTAGCAAAACTAGAAAAGAGCACGCAACGAAGCTAAAAGATGGCTCTTTAGTAGAACTTAGGTTAGCTTAAGAAGTGAAGCTGAGAAAGGAGTCCACAACAGAGCTATTCTGAGCTTGCAACAAGTCAGAGTTGAACTTGCAGCAAAGCTAAATGTTAGCCTCTTGGACTTCTTCAGAAGGCAAATGCTTGATTCACTGTCTGCTTCACTGGATCAGTAGAGTTCAAATCATTGGTTTGTCTATCAGGGATGAACAGGTCTTCAGCCTATCTGTGACTTGTCTTTTAGAAGTGTAGACAAGTTTGACATCGCTCGGACCAGTTGTAGAGCTGCCTTTGAGTGTCTTTCAGAGTGTTAACAAAGCCCCCTTCAAAGTTTCGTGAATCCGTAATGAACTGGTACAGATTTTGGAATACTTTGAACCTAAAGCCTATAACCTAAATTTTGACTTTGCTTAGTGTTGACACTCCGTAAAGACAAGCTCCTGGGCAACACTTCAACTGGTCTGTCAGAGTCAAGGATGAGCTGATGACCAGTTTTATACACACTCTAGAGGTCAAAGCAGGCCTCACTAAGGGCTAACCTTAGCTTCGCTTGAAGCTTCCTCACCAACTTGGCTGGAAATTTAGATAGCTCCGCTCTGAGCTAACCTTCTAACTTCGCCTGAAGCTTCACCTAACTTATCAATTGAGCTAACTTTTAGCCTTGCTTGAGGCCCTGAATATAGCTTCCCCTAAAACTTTAAGATGAACTTCGCATGAAGCTCTCATCTAGCTCCGCCGCGAGCTTTGCCAGGTCATATAACCATTCTCAAATCCCTAGGGGGATTAGCAGTTATAATTCCACTTCTAATAGTGGAGTTAGTTTCTTTAGTGGGCGGTTACACCCGCCCACTTGGTCCCACAATAAGTGGAGACATGCAAATGGATTCCAACACCCTAGCTTCGCTAAAGGCTCCCTTTTAGCTTTGCCGCCAGGCTATATCAAGCCTGGCATGAAGCTAGCAGGCTGATTCAGTCTTTCTGAATTCAACGTGCGGTTATACCTCTATTAGGCTATAAATAGCCCTTTGCAGAGAGAACAAGGGTTGAAAAAATTTCAAAAAATTAAGAGACCCTTAGCCAAAGTTTTCTCTTGCTTCCAAGCTCCCAAAGTGCTAAAGATTTAACTCCTCTAAATTCTTCTAACTTCAGAGAATTTTTTGGGAACCAAGCAAGAAGAAAATCCCCCAAGAAAGAAGGCTCTGCATCGTCAATGGGATAAAGTGATCGCACGCTGATCAGATTCCCACTGGCATACTTTCCTAGAAATCTCAGAGGAGATCTACTTGTAATTTTCTTTTTCTTTCTTTAAAATTACTTGTAGTTTCGCTCCTCGATTCCATTTTTATAAGTTTCCCCAATCAACTTTCAATGAAAAATAAGATGGAGACTCCGCTGGGGACTAAGGTCTTCTTCCGCAACAAGGAGATAATGTCGCAATGTAATGGTCAGAGTGCTGAATCCATCACCGTTAAAAATTTGGTCATCCACTTTGACCAAGGAAGCTCGAAGAACTCCTCTTTGGGGGTAGCCCAGCACTCCATGCATGAAAGCACAGGAGGGTCTCTATAGCCAAAGCTCCATGGCTACAGATCAAAAAACAGCTCCAACTGAGGCCGTGTCCAAGCCTATGCCAGCCGTGTGCACGGTTAAGCGAACTCTCTCTAATTTCCTTCAGTCTCAACTGAAGCTAAGTTGACTTCATGTCAACATGGTGGCCTATGCCAAGCTAAGCAGGTTCCACGTGAACCTAAGAGCGCTCAGAGGAAGCAAGTTTGGAGGGCGAAGCCAGAGAGCCCCTCCACGCGAAGTTTCATGCGAAGTTGAAACTCAACCTCGTCTCTCACATGAAGACAAGGGCAAAGTGTCCTTAAGTGTTGGTAGCGTTGCTCATGCAGCTTCAACACGGGGCGCTCAAAGTCTCCTTAGCCACGAGGCTAAATTGGAACAACGAGGATGCGAAGTCTCATTGGCTTCGCCCAAACAGAGAGCACATGTTTCCAGCGGTAAGTTCACTCCTCTGAGCGGAGTTAAGTGGTATCTGATTGGTAGTGAAAAGTGCATATTATCACTATATATACTATCACATTTTCATATTTATTTCCATATAATTCTGCACATTTACTAATATTATTATTATTTATTGTGTGCAGGCCTTGAGAAATAAAAATAAAGAATAAAAGCCTTAAAAGAAGCCCATGTGCCCAAAAGAAGCCCATGTCCAAGCCCAATGCAAAGTTGCAATTACCAAATGTCAAAGTTGCAAGCCCATGTGCAAATTTGCAATTACTAAAAGAAAAGGAAAGGGATGGACTTCTACTCAACCCTAGTTGCTTGCAAAGATCCTAAAGATAAAGGAGAAGAGTTTAAAGATAAATTCGGATTCAGACTGTACATATTTTAGTATCAGATCATAACTTTTGCTACAGATATTCAATCCGATGATTTAAGATGCTCCAGAAAGAAGACTTGAAGACCTACAACTCTTATGTTGATCAAACTTTTTAGTTCAGTTCTAAGATAAGCCATATTCGGAGATCAACATGATAACAAGTTGCAGGACAGATTTGAACTTCTCTGGATAAGTCAAAAAAAGTTTGGAGATAAAGAAGAATTCAAATTCAGAGATATTTTACTCCTCTTATCTTCATACACTTCTTATCCTCTGTTTTCTCTCTATAAATATCCCTGCATAGCAACAGAGGAAGGGTAGATCTCAAACACAGAATCTAAAGAGCAAATTCTAGGGTTTCTTAGGCTAACTTGTAGTTTAGGTTAGGTAGATTTTATTTTCATTTTTCTTTTGTAAATTTTGTAACTGAGAGTGGAGGAAGCTTTCATGGAGGAAGGAGTCCATGCTTGACTGACAGGTGTAAGCAGCTTTTCTTTCCATTGTTAATGAAATCCACTTGAGGTTTGTTTGTGTTCTTTATTTCTTGTTTATTCTTGTGTTCTTTTATTCTTGTTTTCTTCTATATTTCTCTCTAATGTCTTGTGAACCATGAGACCCAATTGCGTTGTGACTGCCTAGCCGAAGAAGAGCCCTTGATGGCCTATGGAGATGAACAAACCTTCGTTAGTTTGTCTTTTATTTTCGTAGTGTAGATTAAGAAGGTGGACGATCCTATACGCCATACTTGTACGCTTCCAAGACAAGGTAAGTCATCGCACGGATCAAAGGTAAGTAGGGCAGAAGAGGTAAGTAATTATTTTAGTTTTTCTTTCTTTCTTTGTAATTTAGTTTAGATCACCATCTCCATCTTTCCAAATTCTTTCCTCACTTTCATTGTAAATATCACTTATTTTTCTCCATCTTCTTTCTTTCTAACTTAACTTAAATTAATAAAAACTTTAGAGATAACTTATTGACAAAGCTTCCATCGCTAGTCCTCCCAGAGGATCACGACCCGCATAGCCATTGCTACCGCGGATTAGAATTGAGAACCTTACACAACTTGTTCTAAATCTAATATTATTTATTTGTGTGCAGGTAAATCTCAATCAACAAATTGGCGCCGTTGCGGGGAGGGACGGTAAGTTTATCTCTAAACAAAAAATTATTAACTAATTCTTTTATTCTTTCTGTTTGCAGGTTTGGAGAACAGGAACAGCAGCAAGGACATATAGCAACTCTGTGCCTCTGCCCTCGAAGGCAGAGCAGCAGAGCCTACTACTTTGCCGCGAAAACGCGGCAATAGCCGCGGATCCGCAGCAGTAGTAGAGAACTACTGATTCAGTTTTCTGCAGGTTGCTGCAATCTGCAAAATTGATTTGTCTGCTCTGTTAAATTTTGTTCTGTGATAAACCTGTATACTGCTAATTAATCAACAGTAAAATATTGTTGAAAAAGATAAAAAATTGATTAGACGTTTGCATCCTAGGCACGTGTCTTTTCAATTCTTTATTTTACTGTTGAAGAGTGCTGGAGCAAGGTACGTTCGCATTGTATGTAAAATAGGACTCATCTCTTGGTTCATTTCATTGCTTTGAGTGAATCTTATTTACATATTTTGTACACTTGCACAAATTATTCTAAGGGCATAACCCATTAACAAGATAAGGTGGGGATTTAATCACCCTTCCTTGGCCCAAAAATCATATTCCAAGCACTCACAACCCTAAGCCTAATTAAAAATTGACTAGACGTTGGTCCTAGGGACTTCTCGGACTCAATTAGGAGATTATCCTAAGGGGGAACAGTGTTGGAATTTGACTCCTGCCAAATCAGTGTCTAGGAAGGGGATTGAGGGCCGAAAGCCCGAAGATTGGCGGTATTTAATTAAGGAACGTCTTTGACGGAAAACCTCCCACCAATCTTGCCCTGACCTGGCTGATTAACTTGTGGTCAAAGTCTACACCCCTACCTCCCGTGGATAGTCTAACCAGTTAGGAGTCGTCTAGGTCATAGGTCTACCCTAACTTAGGTTAGAATTTTCTTTTTTGTTTGTTTATTTTTGTTTGTTTTCTTTTTCTTTGTTGTGTTGGTGTGATATGGCATATAATAATATTTTTCCAATTTTAATCCATATTACACACCTAACTATATTTCGGATATTACCAACCCGGCATATCATAATTTTGACCACCTAGTGTGCCGGAATGGTCTTATCCGAATGACTATAACCCATACCCCCCATCTTATGACCATAACTCCATAACAATTTCAACTCTTCACAGAGTTCATGGGGTTTCACTTCCCCCGAGTCCAATTTTCAACCAAATTGTCCTCCATATCCACCTTGCCCACAATATTCCCAAGATTCATACTCAGATCCACCATTCAGAATAGAAAACCATCTATCTTGAAAATGATGAGTATGCATGAGTCCAAGCAACAATTACCATCAATCTTTGACATGATGATGCGTGAGTCCGAGCAACAATCACAGAATCTGACCGACTCACAACTTCATCACGATTACACTTCCTCTTTTCAAGTCCCTCACAAAATGATACACAACACATCAACTATGAAAAGATGCTTGAAGCCATGACACGGGCTAGATTAGCCCGTGATCATGAAAAGATCTAATGGTTCAATCTTTTACGTTCTCACCGTCTGGCCAATTCTGCTTTCGCTGACCACTCTCTTAGAGCAGACGAGTCACGTTGCTTTGGACAACAAAATTCTCTTACTTCAGTACCATCATTTGAACTTGCCAAAACTCCAAATTTTGATAGTTTGGCAAGTTTTTCCTTTCCTGAATAAATCTTGAGCATGAATATGATCATATGATCCTCTCCCACTTGGTGATTCAATTTTACTTCCTGATTCAATAATGACTCCGGTGTCTCCACCTGAATTCACTTTTCCCGAGTCAAGATTGGATCCTGTACCAATTCATCATGAAATTGAATCACCCATTTTTGATGATATTGAACTTGACCAATTTGCAATTTTGAAAGTCCCATAGATAAATTGGCAAGTTCTCATTTTTATGAAATTGAACCCAATGAGATATGTGACCTAGATTCTCAAATCTGTGATCAAGTTCAAATTCCCGAATCATTATTGACTCCTGTTTTGTTACCCGACTTAGGTAATCTTTAGAGTCAGTCTTGATTCCCACACTTATCATTCCTGAACTTGAATCACCAATATTGAGTCACATTCCATTGTGGGAAGATTATTGTGGACTTGAGCTTCAACTTATTGATTTGGACCCACTTCCTGAACTTAGCCCGACTCCTGAATCTTTATTTTAAGTTTCTTTCCTGAGTCGGTATTCGTTCCTGTACCTATGACGTCCAAGTCAATCATTTCATCTTTTTCACACTCCATTCTGGGACAAGACGGTTGACAAATTTGACTCCGAAATCAGTTATGAAATTTGGAAATTAGATGGGGTCAAATATTAATAAAAATCCTTAATGGACACATCTTTTAGTGGGTTATATTAGAGTAATTTCTGGTGTGGTTTCCCCCGAATTCCACAAAAAGTAGATTGGGCCGCATTTCGTGGACCAATTAGACCACCACCGGAACCACCACCTTAAGGACACTTCTGCCTTCCCTTGTTCTTTTTCATGCATTTATGCATTCATTCATACATTGAGGACAATGCATGAGATAAGTGTGGGGGTGGACTTACTAACATACTAACATAGTTATACATTGAGGACAATGCATGAGATAAGTGTGGGGGTGGCTTTACTAACATACTAACATAGTTAGAAACTAACAAAAATTTGCTAATTAAAAAAAATATATATAAAAAGGACAATATTTTGACTTATCTTTTGAAAGAAATCTAAGTTAGTTTTAAGAATAAGGAAAATCATGATTAGGATTTCTAAAAACTTGGTCAATAAATAAATTGTTGAATTTTTAGGTATAGGAGGAGAAATTGAATAAGTAGTTAGTTAATTTTTACCTTAATAAAATGTGCATACCTAATGCATATCTAGGATTCTAAGACAAAGAGCTTGTGCCTCATATAAATAGATATATATATATATATATATAATATATATATATATATATATATATATATATATATATATATATCTATCACAATTAAGCTGGATACATGTGCCTAAGAAGCATAAGTATTCACGCCTAAAGGTGAGTTCTAAATAAAATTAAGTCCTTAGTTTTGTGGCCTAGTTCACTCAAATTTGAGTCCGCGGGGTGTTTTCTCACCTGGTGCCCTAAAGCCGACGGTTTGGGAGCCACCGACTTTAAGTTCACTACATGGGTGGATTAGAAAGCCAAAGAAAACTGAGAAATATTATATATGTATTAACACATCTAATAGTCAATTAGTTAGGTATGAGGGCCTCAAGAAGCCTTGATGCTTACACGAAAGAAAATTAGATGAGTTATACATAAAAAATAAAAAAATAAAAAAAATTATATATAGAGGCATGAGAGTCCAAGTTAAGGAATTCCTAGTAAAAATTCATAGGATGCATATGATTTTTGGTAACGAAAAAGACTATACACAAAATTCAATTTTGATCCTTACTTAAAAATGAAAACAATTTACTTATAAAGACTAAGTCTAAGAATGAATAAAAATGATAATCCTAAAACTTATAGACTACTTAGTCTTTGCAAAAGTATTTCAAATATTTCTTTTCATGGATTTTGTGGGTGCAATCCGCTGAAAACCCTCACGAGACAACACTCGTCCTTTAGGGTAACCTAGGGGTTTAACGGCTTGTTGCACGTGCTAAGTGCAACCGTGATTCCTACGAAAGTGAGTTAGCTAGATTAGTTTTTCTTTTTCTTTTTGATTTTACTCGAGCACGAGCAAAAAGATAAGTGTGGGGTGTGATTGGTAGTGAAAAGTGCATATTTATCACTATATATACTATCACATTTTCATATTTATTCCTATAATTATGCACATTTACTAATATTTTATTATTTATTGTGTGCAGGCCTTGAGAAATAAAAATAAAGAAATAAAGCCTTAAAAGAAGCCCATGTGCCCAAAAGAAGCCCATGTCCAAGCCCAATGCAAAGTTGCAATTACCAAATGTCAAAGTTGCAAGCCCATGTGCAAAATTTGCAATTACTAAAAGAAAAGGAAAGGGATGGACTTCTACTCAACCCTAGTTTCTTGCAAGACAATCCTAAAGATAAAAGGAGAAGAGTTTAAAGATAAATTCGGATTCAGACTGTACATGTTTAGTATTCAGATCATAACTTTTGCTACAGATATTCAAATCCGATAATTTAAGATGCTCCAGAAAGAAGACTTGAAGACCTACAACTCTTATGTTGATCAAACTTTTTAGTTCAGTCCGCAGATAAGCCATATTCGGAGATCAATATGATAACAAGTTTCAGGACAGATTTGAACTTCTAGGATAAGTCAAAACAAGTTTGGAGATAAAGAAGAATTCAAATTCAGTGATATTTTACTCCTCTATCTTCATACACTTTTATCCTCTGGTTTTCTCCTATAAATACCCCTACATAGCAACAGAGGAAGGGTAGATCTCAAACACAGAATCTACAGAGCAAATTCTAGGGTTTCTTAGGCTAACTTGTAGTTTAGGTAGATTTTATTTTCGTTTTTCTTTTGTAAATTTTATAACTGAGAGTGGAGGAAGCTTTCATGGAGGAAGGAGTCCATGCTTGTACTGAGGTGACAGCGGTGTAAGCCTACTTTTCTTCCATTGTTAATGAAATCCACTTGAGGTTTGTTTGTGTTCTTTATTTCTTGTTTATCTTGTGTTCTTTTATTCTTGTTTTCTTCTATTTTCTCTCTAATGTCTTATGAACCATGAGACCCAATTGCGTTGAGACTGCCTAGCCGAAGAAGAGCCCTTGATGGCCTATGGAGATGAACAAACCTTCGTTAGTTTGTCTTTTTTATTTTCGTAGTGTAGATTAAGAAGGTGGACGATCCTATACGCCATACTTGTACGCCTTCCAAGACAAGGTAAGTCATCGCACGGATCAAAGGTAAGTAGGGCAGAAGAGGTGAGTAATTATTTTTAGTTTTTCTTTCTTTCTTTGTAATTTTAGTTTAGATCACCATCTCCATCTTTCCAAATTCTTTTCCTCACTTTCATTGTAAATATCACTTATTTTTTCTCATCTTCTTTCTTTCTAACTTAACTTTAATAAATTAAAAAAAACTTTAGAGATAACTTATTGACAAAGCTTCCATCGCTAGTCCCTCCCAGAGGATCACGACCCGCATAGCCATTGCTACCGCGGATTAGAATTGAGAACCTTGCACAACTTGTCTAAATCTAATATTATTTATTTTGTGTGCAGGTAAATCTCAATCAACAGTATCCCCAAGTACTGATAGCTTTGCTTATGCAGCTTCAGCACCTAAGGGTACTAAAAAAGTCCCTTGCCACAAGGCTAGAATTAAAGCACTATGTAGTGCTAATTACTTTCGCTGCAACACAAAAATAAAAGCACCACTGCGTGCTAAAAGCGAAGCTATCACAACTTCACTCTTAGCGCTTTCTGGCGCTAAGCTTGCACTTGGATGTAGAGCTAAATGTTTAGCTTCGCCTGGCGAAGCTAATGCTACAAGTGAAGCTGTCGTAACTTCACCTGTAGTCAAAAAGAGAAGCTTCATTAGAGCTCTCCAACTTGAACAGCCTACTACACGACCTCCTTGAGTCTTTGTACTAGACCACTTAAGCTCGGTTAATCCTGATTTGTGAGAGTTCTTAATTAACAAATAGAAGTTCTGCTATGAAGAATTAAGCTATACTTGTCCTTCCTACTGTGAACAAGCAGGGTGCTGGTTGATGACGGTCCATTCAGTCCATTGCCGACTAGGACCAGTCCCCGCCACTCTTCCAGCCCGACAGTCAGTTTTCAGCCGATAATCGATTCAAGCCCCTGTGAAGCCTCAGAAAAAGAACAAAGCACTAAACATGCTAGATATTCCCTCAGCATTCGTCAACATGATAGGAAGGGGACGTGAACCACTTAGGACCAGACGACAGAGATGTGATACTAATCTCCTCGTTCAGTTCTCCTGATTTAGACTATAACCCCAGTTTTGGCCAAGTCTAATAGGGAAAGAGGGTGCATTCCGAGGCATAAGATACAGGGTAGCAATACCCTATAATTATGAACAACCATCCTCTCAAACTGGGTGATGTCATGGAACCACTGAAAAGTCTCTTCTATTGGTCTAATGATGAGGGAGAAGCTAGCGGATATGTCTCTTCAGCCACAGTCAGCTCTATGCAGCAGGCAGAGTGTCGGCTAACATGGCCTACAACAATAATGATGATCTTCGTTAATGGATAGAGGCGCAAAAATAAACTCCCAGGGCACAATAAGAAGCTTTGGACAATATTCAACATATGCTAACTCAACTCCTGACCAACCGGAATAACAATAACACCGAGAGCAACCATAATGAGTAGGAGCATAATAACAATGAACATCCTAAAACTGAGAATTCAAAGGAAAGTTTCTCAATCGATACCGAGGTCATTAAGGGCATCGGCTCAGATTGCATCCCTAGATCAGAGGGATGAGCTAAAAAAGGTAGGGATGACTCGCCCTTACCTACTTGAATGGGATTCAGTATCATACTCGCCGAAGTTCAAGCCACCTATATTACATACGTATGATGACAAGAGATCGCCGAACCAGCACATCTATTTCTTTTGGTCTCAGACTAGTAATGTGGTCAAATTATTTATCGGTACTCTCAAGGGAGTAGCCTTCGACTAGGTCAGAAGCCTTCCACCTGGTTCCATCAATTCTTGGATCGATTTGGAGACTCAGTCCTTTCTCGCTTTATGAGGATGATACCTAGGTAACCATGGATAAACTCCTTTCCACAGTATAAAAGAAGGGAGAATCAGTTCGTGATTACATTGAAAGACTCAGGAACTCTAATCTGTCCAGCAGGGATGCCATACCCATGTATTACAGACATGTAGGCACAAACTTTCTGGACCAAATAGAGCTTTGCATGGGGGCTGTTAAGGCCCATACTTGGAAAGAGCTGTTGAGCAAGCTGAAATAGCCAAGAAGTAAGCTAAAAAGTTTGAGCCTTCCATGCCTAAAAGGAGGTGGGGGGGGGGGTGAACAACAAAGAATGTGACGTAGCACAGTTTTCCCAATCAAAAGGGAAAGAAATCATGTCTGTGGAGTTGTTAGGAGAAACTCCACTGAAAACCAAAAGAGTGGTGCCGGTAACCAGGAGCTCAAGTTTTCTCTGAAACAATACTCTATTTTAAAGACGAGCAGGTGGTTACAATTTTCACTTGCTCCAAAAGGGTAGTAAGTCGAAGCTACCAGAGGTTCGATGCCCTAGTGAAGTGGGACGTACGAATGATCCCAACTATTGCCTCTTCCATAAGATGGTTCATCATCCTACTAATAAATACTTTATCCTTAAGGACAAAATTCAAGCTCTGGTCAATGATGGAGTTCTGACTTTGAAGTTGGAACAGAAAAAAGTCACTGTGAATATGATAACTATTGAGTTTGGCACTTTTCTAAAGGTTATTGTCTCCTGCAGAAATGCTCCAGCCCTAGAGCCACGAATGGAGGTAAGTAATCCTTTAGCAAAGTAGCAAGAGGCTAAAAGCCTCATTCCAATGGCATTAGAGATCAGGGAAATCATGTAGGTGCACCCGGATCTTGCCAAAGACGAGCAATGTGAATCAAAGAAACCCAAGCTCAAGAAAAAATCCTGCAACGTCGTCTCTGTCTTGCTAGGTGATGATCACATAATAGTAGCTTCTCTCAGTGACTCTGAAGATGATAAGCATGCTTTGGCAGCACAAGACGCTGCACCTCAACCAACAGGTACTCGGTCTGGGAAATCATACCTGAGATAGTACTAGAAAACCACTGACGAGGCATAAACAACCAACGACATCGGGAAGTACCTGTTCCAACACTAGTAAAAGAAAAAGCAGAAAGAAGTCCGGTTTGACCGAGTATTGAAGAAAACTTTGGTCCGAGATTTGATGCCTCTTTCCGCTTTGATATATTGGCACAACTAGCCATCATTCTGGCTCGGATCACTATACACGAGCTGCTTCACCTCTTGAAAGAGACAAGAAGGCACTCAGGGACGCGCTGACAAATTTAGAATCATTTTCGAAATATACCGAAGGCCTCTGAAGATAACAATCAACCTTTGTGCCCTGAATGTCATCATGTACAACCAAAAACCTGCCATCACCTTCACTGCTAAGGACATGCTCCTCAAAGATAATAAACATGATCAACCCTTGTATTATACTGGATACATAGGCTCGACATGCATTGAGAGGGTACAAGTTGATCTAGGTTTGCACTCAGCATCATCCCTAAAAGGCACCTCTACTTTCTCGAGATACCGTGAATAGATTATCGGCAACGACTACTATGATATATGGCTTCAATGCAGGTAGTAGTCATCCACTAGGAAAGTCGGCTTTGCTGTCAAATTGGGGATCTAAAATCAGAAGTGATATGTTACGTCATCGACGCTGACACGTCATACAATCTACTGCTTGGGCGACCTTAGATTCACGCTATTTGGATCGTTCCTTCTACTCTGCATCAGTGCTTCAAGTACGTGGATGATAATGCAACTGTGCGAATGGTGTTTGCTGAAAAGCAGCCGTTCAAGGGAGTTGAAAAACTATTTTACTGATGCTCTCTCTATCAGGAAGCTAACGAAGTAGCAAAAAAAACCGTTGCTTGAAGATAATGATAGTGGTAATGAGGCGAATTCAGAGCCAGAAGAAGACACACTAGCTACTTTTGCTTTCAAACCAATTGTAGTATATTTTAACATTCCTGAATGTAACAATCCCATTGAGGATGATGGCGAATGGGTGATCAATGAGAATGTTACTTTTGATTATCTCGTGAGTGTTGATTGTTTTAAATCTGCAGACGATACCTCCCTACGCATGCCTTGTCCATGTTGAGCGTAACAAGTACGCCTGTAGAGGATGGTGAAGGATTTGTTTCATGGTTCCTCCATCTAAGAAGAATCAATCACGGATAGTATTCGATAGGGTTTAACCCCGAATACGTGCAATTATAGATCCATGTTCAGACTCAGAGCCCCTGCAATTCTTTCATTACGCATGATCAGCGCACCATATGATGAGAAGAATGGGTACAATCTACATTGTGGGAATGGCTTGAAGTTCGAAAGGGGACGACATGGTCTTTTACGAACCTTCGTACCGAAAGGAAAACTAGCAGATTATTACGATAAAATATGCAGGGGGTTGGGATATATTACATCTCCCGGTCGATCTCAATCTGAAGAAGATGAATCTCTCCTATTACATTCCTCTAGTTCATCTGAGTAGGAATCAGATGTCAGTGTGGGAGTGCTCTTCAAAAACCTTTTCGCCAATATGACTTCAATCGATCAATTGGAGCAAAAGGAGGCTATTGAAATGTTTAACACTGAGCCATGGGCCCAACAACTCAATCTCCAGTGGAGAAGCGATTTAAACAACGTGAACCACCCACTAACGATAGGGTAATTCAGGTTAATATGGGTAGTCAAGATCATTCTAAACCCATATCTATAAGTGAAAGTTTATTATTATAGAAAGAGAGGAATTGATAGCTCTTATACGGGAATATATCAATGTCTTTGCATAGAATTATGAAGATATGCCCTGTCTCGATCTGCAAATAGTCATGAATTAATTAAATATTAAGCCTGACGTCAAGCCAGTGAAACAACAACAATGGCGGTTTCATCCTGACATCATGGAAGTTATTGAAGCTGGTCCATAAACTCATAGAATGTGGCTTCATTCGTGAGGAGTAACACCTGGACTGGGTTGCTAACATTATCCCCGTTCTTAAGAAGAATGAAAAAATCTGAGTCTGTATTGACTACCGCGATCTTAATACAGCCTGCCCTAAAGACGAGTCCCACTGCCCATCACTGACGTCATGATTGACAACACCTATGGCTTTGAGAGAATTGTCTTTTATGGATAGCTTCTCAGGGTACAACCAAATCAAGATGTACCCGGAATACGAAAAGCATACTTCATTTCGAATACTGTTGGGGTATACTGTTATACTATTATGCCCTTCGGGTTAAAGAATGCTGGAGCAACCTACCAATGTGCAATGAGCATAACTTTTCATAGCCACCTGTAGAAAACGATGAAGTGTTATGTCGACGATATTATTGTCAAAATTGCGATAAAAATGATCATCTTCGTGACTTAAAAATAATGTTTGATATAATGTGGGCCCATCAACTGAAAATAAAACCTAACACAATCTTTCTTGGGTTTTCAAGTGGCAAGTTCTAAGATTCATTATCACATCGAAAGGAATCCATCTTGATCCGGACAAGGTCAAAGCTATTCAGAGCACGCAATCACCTAAGAATCTCAAGGACCTTAGAGGTCTACAAGGTAGGTTGGCCTATACCCGAAAATTCATCGCAAATCTCTCAGGTCACTCTCAACCATTCACCCGACTTATGAAAATGGTCGTCTCTTTTGTATAAGATAAAGCCTTTCAGAAGGCTTTCAAAGATATTAAAGAATACCTCACTAAGCCTCCAGTCGTGGTGGCTCCCATATTAGGAAAATTATTCTTACTCTATGTAAGAGCTATGGACCATTCTCTAGGTGCTCTTCTAGCCCAAAAGAACGACGGAGGTCATAAACAAGTCATTTACTATCTGAGTAGGACCCTGATAGGATGAGTCACTGTATAATCCAATTGAGAAGGAATATTTAGCTCTTGTCTTCCCATTCAAAACACGTGACATTACTTGGTTGGTCAAAACCATACACGTCATTGTTAGAGTTAATCCCTTGCGTATCCTCATACAAAACCAGATCATTGAATTCAAGGTTAGCTAAGTAGGCATCCTCCTGTCTAAATACGACATGCTCTTTATGTTTCGAAAAGCGGTCAAGGGTTCAGGCCCTTGTAGACTTTCTGGCAGATCATCATCGGTTCCAAAGAGCTCAAAGCTTCATGAAGATATTCCAGATGAGGTTTTCAAATCTATATGACCTCAGAGGATGAAGTGTGAAAGATGTTCTTTGATAGAGCATCTAAAACAGGCCCCAAAGGTAAGATAATTGCTGGTGTGGGGGTGGTATTTGTTTCACTACAAAATCACGTCCTTTCTCGGGCATTTTAATTGACAACGCCTTGCTAACTAACAATGTAGCAGAATATAATGCCTTGCTTATTGATCTCCAACTTGCTGAAATAGGGGTCCGATACCTTGAGGCTTATGGCGATTCAAAGCTGATCGTCTACCAGGTCAAAGGAGAATATGAGGTTCGACACAAAGACTTGATACTTATCACCATGTAGTCGTCGAAATGGCCAATTCATTTGATGGCTTTTTACATTGGTTATGTATCTCTTCTCCAAAAATACTAAAGTAGATGCTTAGCGTGTCGGCTCATTGCCTTACCAATGACGAACTTATTATCTACGGTGCTGCTTGCCTCTCTGCCCAATAACTAAGTTCAGGCACGCTTTATGCTTTTAGGCTGACATTAGTGCCTCACTGACATATATATTGATGGACGAAGCTTCTGGATAGGTTCTGCTTTTTCAGAATATCATCTATTGATATAGTAGATCAGACATCATTTATACCTTGCATTATGAGGAGTGACAGAAGCAAGCTTCCATCTGACGAAGGTACTCGTCTCTCGCGCTTTTACTATGATCCAGTAGTAAAAATACTCTCCGCGTTCATATGACGGTGTCTTGCTCCATTGCCTATCAACTCTGAAGCATAAGAGGTACTTAAGAGACACATGATGGTATGTAGGGCTCATCAATCAGGTCCGAAACTCAAGGATCGATTGTACAGACTTGGTTATTACTGGCCAACCATGACAACCACTGCAATCAAATATACACAAAGATGTAAAGCCTGTCAAATCCATGCAAACTTCATATATCAACCTCCGAAGCCACTTCACCTAACCGTTGCTTCATGGCCATTTGAAGCGTAGGAAATCGATGTCACAGGACCTATCAGCCCCTCATCAACGAAAGGTCATCGATTCATCTTAGCAATAACCAACTACTTCTCAAAGTGGGCATAAGATATAGCATTGTTGAAGTCAAAACTTTCAATGTAATTAACTTCATTAAACACCATGTCATCCATCTATTTGATGTCCCCAGGCGGATTACTCATGACAGTGGTCCCCAGTTTGCAAGCTAAGTATTCCATCGGTTCTGCAACAAGTACTAAATCAGAATGTAGCTTCAACCGCTTATAACCCTGCTGCTAACGGTTTAGCGGAAGCATTCAACAAGACAATTATTAAGCTACTCAAGAAATTTGTTTCATCAAGCAAACGAGATTGGAATGAGAAGCTCAATGAATGTCTTTGGGCCTACCAAAATACGGTCCGAAACCCCAACAAGCAACATGCCTTTTTCTCTGGTGTACAAGTGTGAAGCAGTCATACCTCTGGAGATCCAGATGTCGTCACTACGGGTCGCCTTAGTACCAAAATGACTAAGGAAGATAATGATAGGGTATGCCTTCACGAACTCGAAACCCTAGACGAGAAATGACTACAAGCTCAACAACGTATTGAGTTGCACCAAGCTCGGATCTCGAAAGCCTTTGATTTGTCTATAATATTGCATAATTTTTATCACATCTGCACAATTATCTTATATAAAATACTGTTATAATGGTTTGCTTGTGTGATCCTAGGTCCATGGTGTGCAATAAAAAAGAAGACCCTATATTACCATTTAATGGGTGATTAAAGGCCTACAAAATGCCGTTGACTCTAGGAGGTGATTCTGTCAGACCAGGAGATCAAATAAGAAATTCAGAAGATCTAACTGACAGGGGACCGAAGCGATTGTACGCAGCAGGCGGCGCTGCGCGTGCCGCTTCAGTACAGCCGCGAAAAAGTAGCTCTTGCTGCTTTTTCGCGGCTGTACTAGCTAGCGCGGCCGCGCCAGCGTCTTGGGCTAGGGGTTGCCCCCTAGCCCCCTTCCCCTGGTGTCTATAAATACCCCCTTGGGGATTCTTCAGGGAGATATCCAGAGAGTTTAGGATCTTTATGTTAGTTTATTTTTGGAGTTGTAGTGTTGTGTTCTCTTCTTCTTCTACTTTAGTTTAGCTATTAGAGTGAAAGAGAGAGTGTGTGTATAAGTTATATTGAAGGTGACAAGTTTATACAAGTATTACTTCTCTTTTTCTTTCCATTACCTGTTGTTTTCATTTGCTTTTACTTTCTTGTTTTAGTGTAATACTCCTTCTCTTACTTCTTCTCTTGTTATTTTCTTTTCTTACTCTTGTCTAACTAACTCTTTCATTGCATAACTAATTAACTACTAACCTACTAATCTCTAACAACTTGATTGATAACCCAAATGAGTCAATAGTGTCAAACAAGCCTTGTGAAAACGAGAGCTATGACATCTTAAGACGAGGGTTCTAACTCTAACTTACTTCAAGTATTCGCTTTCTTATATTTCATGCTTAACGGTTTTTTTATGATCTATAGATTGTAACTTACTTGTCTTTGTAAGTTAGAGGTATTCCTATTAATCTTTACCGATACCATTTGTGCACTTACTTCTTTCCTTATTCTCGTCTTCGATTAGATCTTGATAAAGGAATGTACAAGTTTTACCGTGTAAAGCTAAGTTAAAGGAAAGACTTTCATTCGGTCTCTAACGTGAATAGTTTCTATGCATAAAGGTTATGCTTGCCTATGATCCATCGTGAGGCTACATCTTTAAGAAGTTAGAGATTAGTGGGAGCACTTAGTAGAAGTTAGCCATGCGTTTTTTACTATAAGAAAATTCACTTTTACAAAACAACAAACTAATCAAAATAATTCTTGAAATAACACTTGTTTTCATTTCAATTCTTTATTTGAAATAAAGAAATTTTTCTTTACTTTGAACAACGAAACCGCATCAAAGCTTCCATCGCTCTCCCTCCTTGTGGATATGACCCGTATAGCCACTTTGCTAGTACGAAAGAATCGCAAAAGCATTAACATCGACCCACTTTCCTTACCTATATTTGTGTTACTTTTTGTCGATCAAATTTTGGCGCCGTTGCCGGGGAGGGAACGACTTTATTGTTCAACACTAAAGATTTTTCTTTATTTTTGTGTGTAAGAGAAGTACCAAGAAGCTAGATATTACGGGAAGCAAGAGTGTGGTGGCCAAAGACACTGCACGAGGAATTCATTTGCCCTCAGAAAATTCGTGTAAAAGCGAATTTTTCCAATTGAAGTACTAACAGAAGCTCTTCTGCAGGGTTGCCAAAAATCGCTCAAATTGTCTTCTCAAATTTTTAGTCCATTTGTATGCTTCACCTTTATACTTGTAATAATTCAACAGAAATCCATTTGTTACTAAATTGAAAATCGAATTAGACTAGACTTTGCATTTAGGGCACGTGATAATTTCAATTCATTTTATTTTTGTTGAAGAGTGCTAGAAAAAGGTAAGTGTGCATTCATATAGAATAGGACCAATATTTTGGAATGATTTATCGCTTTGAGTGTTATTTTATTGTGAATAAACTGTACACTTGTACAATTGACATTAAGGGTAAAACCCCAAATAAACAAGATAAGATGGAGATTTCATCACCCTTTCTTAGCCCAAAAATCATCTCTAAGTGTACTCACACAACCCAAGCCTAACTAAAAATTGATAGAGGTTGGCCCTGGGGACATCTCGGACTCACTAAGAGATTAACCAAGGGTGAGAATTGTAAGAACTATACTCCTGCAAAATCAGTGTCTAAAGAACGAGGATTGAGAGGTAAGCCTCGAAAACTCCGTGGTTTAGCGTAATTTAGGCCCGTGGCTCACGCCCGGATACCTCCCACTGAGTTTTGCCCTTTCCTGACCTATTAGCTTGTAGTCGAGTTCCTGCAACAACCTCCCCCGGAGAATCGATCAGTTAGGAGTCGTCTAGGTTCAGGTAACTTTGACTAAGGCTTGGTGGTTATTTCTCTTTCTTTTTGTTTGTTTTTATTCTTTTCGATTATTTGTTGTCTATACGTTGTTTGTGGTATGCTGCATGCAAGAGTGGGTGAGAGATCTTGTAACTTCCAGATTAATCAGAAATATTTCTCTACCCTTGCATCCAGAACCGGTGATGGCATCGCTACAGAACATGTTTTGCCCGATCAGAACCTTATTGCCATCTTGTATAAAACTTCCTGAGGCGAATGGAAATAACTTTGAATTAAAGCCTCAATTCATCAACACTCTTCCAAAATTTCATGGTTTAGAATCGGAGGTTGCATACATCTTTGTTAGGAAATTTAAAGAAGTATGACTTATGATGCGCATTCTCTAGCTAGGAGATGATGCCGTTAGGTTACGCTTCATTCCCTTCTCCTTAAAGGACCTAGCTAAGAAATGGTTGTGCAGTTTGGCTGTAGATTCAGTTACAATGTGGGACGATTTCGTGAAGGCCTTCTTGAAGAAATTCTACCCAATTCACAAAACTGCCCTCATTAAAAAGAATATCATGCAGTTTAGGCAAGAACAGAGTGAACCATTCTGAAGATACTTTGAATGATTTAAAGATCTCCTAGCTCGGTGCCCTCATCACGGTATAGAGAAATGGCGTTAATGCCAGATTCTTTATGATGATTTAGATTATCAAACAAAAACCCTATTAGAAACCATGTGTCGGGGAGGGTTCTTGCAAAAGGATGAAAATCAGAGTTGGAATTTGTTTGAGGATCTAGCTGAGAAAGCCCTGCAATGGGAGCCAGCCTCAAAAAAACTAAGGAATTCACAATCTATAGCTTCAAAAAGGACGGCTCCTACCTTAGAATCGTCCTGCTGAAGCTAAGATTGCGACCCTGATGAGGAGAATAGAGGCTCTAAAAATAAAAAAGCCAGCCAATGTCAACCAAATTAACCCACCACCAATTCACAATCCGGGTTGTTCATATTGTCAGACACCGACCATGGATTTGAAGAGTGTCCTATTTTTCAGACTCACCAAGTGCCGCTGGAACACATGAATGCGGCCTACTCACGGCCGCCGCATAATCCTCACTCGCAAACATACAATCTCGGTTGGAGAAATCACCTAAATTTCTCTTGGGCCCAGAATAATTCTCCTAGGCCAAATTTCCCCAATCATCTCCACCATCCCAATCATCCAATGAATTTTCCCAGTTAAGCTCCATCTTCCTCCTACCAAAGTTCACCAATTGAGAAGAAATTCAGTAAATTAGAGGAGAGCATGGAGACTTTTATGAAGTCCCAAACCGCCTTCATGCAAAATCAGGGACAAACACTGAGCAACCATTCACAGGCTATATCGAGATTGGAAATGCAGATGAGTCAGTTAGCTAACTCTCTAAGTGAAAGACCAAAGGGTACTTCACCTATTCAGCCGCTAGTTAACCTTAAGAACTCCAATCAAGCATATGAAATTCAGGATCCTCAGATAAACCAGTGCAATGTTATTCATACTTTTCAATCATGAAAGAAGGTGGACAACCAAGCTACCAGCAGAAAATCCTACTCCCATTGATCCTGCTCCTGCCTCCATATCTGCTAGCTCCTCCCAATCTGCTCCCAAAATGTCTAACAAGGACACAACTGCTAATGAAGTTCACAAGCCTGTAGCACCCTTTCCTAATAGGCTTAGGAACAATAATAAGAACATGCACATAGAGAAAATACTTGAGATGTTTAATCAGGTCAAACTGAATGTGCCTCTTCTTGATGCTATCCAACAAGTCCCAGCATATGCCAAATTTCTTAAGAATATGTGTACAAAGAAGAGAAAGACGAATGTGCCCAAGAAAGTGTTCTTGGCAACAAACATAAGCAAAATTCTATTTGGTCCTATTCTAGTGAAATACCAAGATCCCAGATGTCCTACAATTTCTTGCACCATAGGACAAATAGAAATTAGCAGAGCACTCCTTGACCTGGGAGCAAGTATCAACTTGCTACCTCTCTCAGTATACCAACAACTTGGGTTGGGCGAGGTGAGTCCAACTCGAGTCACCATTCAGTTAGCAGACCGATCTGTGAAAATTCCCAAGGGAGAAATCACAGATGTCCTTATCCGGGTCGGGGATTTCATCTTCCCTGTTGACTTCATTGTGCTTGAGACCCAACCTGTGTCAAATCTGCGGTCTCAAATTTCGGTCATCTTAAGGCGCCCATTCCTTGCTACAACCAATGCCATAATCAACTGTAGGAATGGGTCCATGCGATTGACCTTTGGAGACATGACGAAGGAAGTCAATGTCTTCAATCTTGGAAGATAACTCAGGGATTTAAATGATCAGACTTTTGAGGTCAATTTCATTGAAAATTTGACTAGTGAGCATGAAGAAAGAATAGAGATGAAAACAGAGAGTGAGTTTGATCTGGAGTCTGAGGTTTTCAATATGGATCAGATCATAGACTCAGCAGTGGACTGGGCATCAAGCCTAAGTGTACCCCATCATAGGACCGAAATTCTAGATATCACATGCAGAGAATCAACTCCTTCCCTAGAGTTAAAAGCCTTACTTGAACATCTCAAGTACGCCTACTTGGACGGAAGAGAAACCCTGCCAGTCATCATAGCATCCCATCTGACTGAGCAACAAGAGGACAACTTGATGTCTATTCTGAAGAGACACAGGGAAGCCATTGGATGGAACAAGAAAGATATCAAGGGGATAAATCCAACAATAGTTTAACATTGAATTCACTTAACCGATTAAGCGATTCCCAGGAGGGACCCACAGCGCAGGCCTAACCCACTCATGCAAGAGGCTGTAAAAATGAAATTTTGAAACTGTTAGACAATGGGATCATTTGTCCTATTTCTGATAGCTAATGGGTTAGCTCAGTTCATGCAGTCCCCAAGAAAGCTGGTTTTACGGTGGTAGAGAATGACTAGAAAGAGTTGGTATAAACAAGACTGCCTACCAAGGTTCGTTTTTGTATTGACTATAGATAGTTGAATGCGGCCACTCGTAAAGACCACTTCCTGCTACCCTTTATCGACCAAATGCTTGAACGCTTGGCTGGACATGAGTACTATTGTTTCTTGGATGGGTACTCGGCATAAATCAGATCCCCATTGCTGCAGAAGACCAGGAGAAGACTACGTTCACCTGCCCTTTCAGAACCTTCGCCTACCGACGCATGCCCTTTGGATTGTGCAACGCTCCCGCGACATTCCAATGGTGCATGCTCAGTTTATTCTCCGACATGGTGGAACGTTTTCTTGACATTTTTATAGATGACTTCTCCATCTACGGAGATTCATTTGATCAATGTCTTCATCACCTAGAGTTGGTTCTGCAAAGATGTAAGAAAAAGAATCTAACTCTGAACTGGGAGAAATGTCATTTCATGGTGAGACAGGGGATTGTCTTAGGCCATGAGATTTCGAAGAGAGGAATTGAAGTGGATAAGGCAAAAATAGAAGTGATTGCTAAGCTTCCACCACCCAAAAGCATCAAGGATATCAGATCCTTTCTAGGGCATGCTGGGTTCTACCGATGGTTTATTAAAAACTTTAGCAAAATTGCTAGGCCCTTAACCAACCTGCTCGCGAAGGACGTACCCTTTGATTTTAACGAAATATGTTTCAAGTCATGGGAGAAACTTAAGTAAGACCTTGTATCTGCGCCTATTATTTTTGCTCCAGATTGGGCATAACCGTTTGAAATCATGTGCGATGCTACTGATTTTGCTATCGGCGCTGTTCTTGGACAACTCATCGACAATAGGCAGCACGTGATCTACTACTTGAGTAGGACCCTGAATGACGTCTAATAGAATTATACAACGTCCGAGAAGGAATTCTTTGCCAATATCTTTGCGTTAGAAAAGTTTCGGCCCTACTTGTTAGGATCGAAGACGATGATTTTTACGGATCACTCAGCGTTGAAATACCTGACTAAGAAGGAAGCAAAAGCCCGATTGATTCGGTAGATCCTTCTACTTCAAGAATTTGACTTGAAAATCTGGGATAAATGAGGTATAGAAAATGTGTTAGCTGATCATCTATCAAGAATTCAAAATGCACCGATAATACAAGCTCCGATCAATGAGGATTTCCTAGATGGCACATCCTAGCCATTTTTAAGGAACCATGGTATGCAGACATAGTCAATTACCTGGCCACTGGACAATTACCCACTGACTGGACAAAGCAAGACCAGTGTTGCTTCTTTGCCCAAGTATGGTACTTCTTTTAGGAAGAGTCGTATCTTTTTAAGTATTGTCTTGACCAGATTATTTACTATGCATACCAGAAGAAGAACAGAGGAGTGTGCTTAGTTTTTGCCATGAACTTACATGCGGAGGACACTTTGGCCCCGACAAAACCGCAGAGAAAGTTTTACAAAGTGGGTTTTACTGGCCCACTTTGTTCAAAGACTCATTCCACTTTTGCAAGTCATGTGCAAATTGTCAGAAGATTGGGAAAATTTCGAGAAGAGACATGATACCCCTGAAACCGATTCTTGAAGTCAAAATTTTTGATGTTTGGGGTATCGACTTTATGAGACCATTTCCAAATTCATTCGGCAACCAGTTCATCTTGATTGCAGTGGATTACACCTCTAAATGGGTAGAACTTGTGCCAACTAAGGCCAACGACAACAAAGTGGTTGTCAAATTTCTCAAGGAAAATATCTTACTCCCATTTCGGCAACCCAGAGCGATAATTAGTGATAACGGGTCGCATTTCTGCAATAGAGTTTTGAATCTCTGATGCGAAAAATATTACATCAATCACAAGTTATCTACTCCGTATCATCCCCAAACAAATGGGCAAGTCGAAGTGACCAATCGACAAATCAAGCTCATTTTGAAAAAGACTGTTGGACAAAACCGGAAGGAATGGTCGGTCAAACTAAACGATGCATTATGGGCTTACCGAACTGATTTTAAGACGGTCCTGGGGATGTCTCCTTATAGAATTATATTTGAAAAAGCCTGTCATCTGCCAGTCGAGTTAGAACACCGAACCCTATGGGCTATTAAGCAACTCAATTTCGATCTTACTAAAGCCGGTGAACTAAGAAGATTACAAATCTCAGAGTTGGAAGAGATACGGAATGAGGCCTATGAGAACGCACGGATCACAAAAATTAGAACTAAAATTTTTCATGACCAAATCATCAACCGGAAAAACTTTGCCGCGGGAGACAAGGTTCTGCTCTACAACTCGAGGCTTCACATTTTCGCGGGGAAGCTTAAAACTCGTTGGTCTGGACCATTCATTTTGCGCACCGTCTTCTCACATGGTGCTGTGGTTACTGTCAATTCCAAGAGTAATATGGAATTCAAAGTAAATAGGTAAAGACTGAAGCCATTTTTGACCACTGAGCCTGCGCCCCAGGCTGAAATTGTTCTGAGTCTTTTCGCTCCGTCATACACCTGATCATAGCCATCCACACACGACAAAAAAAGTGAATATATATATATATATATATATATATATATATATATATATATATATATATATATATATATATATATATATATATATAAGGGTTCTTTATACTTTTGTTTATATGCTCACCCTTATATACTTATAAATATCCTTTTTGGAAATTTCTTTTTCTCTCTTCTCCCTCTCCCTTAGCCTATTCGCACTTGGCCGGCCCGAGTCGACGGAGACGGTGATATCTTTTCTTTTACCTATTTCTTGCATTTGCATTTACGTGACTAGCATTGAGGACAATGCATTAGATAGGTGTGGGGTGGTACTAACGTTCTTTCTTTTCTTTTTATTATTATAAAAAAAAACCTCCTGAACGAAAAAAGAATTTTTATACTCTTTATAAAAATACCATAAGGTTGTAAGAATTAAGGGAACCTTATTAAGAATCTTTATTCTAGCCTAAATAAAAAAACACTTGTTTGACTAAGAGTTGGGAGGGACAAGGAAAATAACTCATACCTTTTATTTAGCCTTAGTAGAATATGCATAAACTACACACACGCACTTGAGATTTAGAGACACAACTTTAAAAAAAAAAAACCAATAAGCTGGATAATTATGCCTCAAGAAGCATGATTACTCACGCCAAAAAGAAATATATATGTATATAAATAAGTAAATCTTGATTTCGTGGCCTACTCTACTTGCATATTTGATCTGAGGGGTGTTTTCTACTGGTGCCCTAAAACCATCTGGTTTAGGAGTCATTGGTTTAATATGTGCTACATGAGTAAAGTAGAAAGCCTAAAGAAATTAAAAATAAAAATATAGATAAACATTAATAAAATTAAATGACATTCAAAGTTGAGTTGAGAAATCCCAAACACATCACACTTACACATTATGCATAATTATCTAAAGCAAAATAACAAAATGAGATAGAAGTACAAGATCCTTTCCAAATTCAAAGAAAAATTATAATTTCTTCTTTTATGAAGGCTAAAGTATAGGAGGACTTATGAGGATTAAACCTAATTCTTTCATCATTTGGTCATTTTTACTTAGATGATTGAAAGTTTTTTTCTTGAAAGATGACAACTAACATTTTTCATTTATTGGATTTTGTGGGTGCAATCCGCTGAAAACGCTTAGGAGATAACACTCCTCCTCTAGGAAAACCTAGAGGTTTAAAGGCTTGTTGCACATGCTCAGTACAATCGCGTCACCTGCGAAAGTGGTGTAATAATTCGCTTGTTTTTGTTTTGCTCGGGATAAGTAAAAAGATAAGTGTGGGGTGTGATTAGTCTATAATATTGCATAATTTTTATCATATCTGTACAATTTATCTTATATAAAATACTGCTAATATTGGTTTGCTTGTGTGATCCTAGGTCCATGGTATGCAATGAAGAAGAAGACCCTAAATTACTATTTAATGGGTGATTAAAGGCCTACAAAGTAGCCATTGACTCTAGGAGGTGATTCTGTCAGACCAGGAGATCAAATCAAAATCCAGAAGATCTAATTGACAGGGAACCGAAGCGACTGCACGCAGCAGGCGGCGCTGCGCACGCCCTTCTGTACAGCCGTGAAAACGCAGCTCTGGCCGCGTTTTCGCGGCCGTACTGGCGTGGCCGCGCAAGCGTCTTGGGCCAGGGGTTGCCCTCTGGCCCCCTTTCCCCTGGTGCCTATAAATGTCCCCCTTGGGGGTTCTTCAGGGAGATATCCGAGAGTTTAATTCTTTATATTAGTTTATTTTTAAAGTTGTAGTTGTTGTGTTCTCTTCTTCTTCTTCTAGTTTAGTTTGGCCATTAGAGTGAAAGAGAGAGAGAGTGTGTACAAGTTGTATTTGAAGGTAATAAGCTTATTCAAGTATTACTTCTCTTTCTTCTTTCCATTACTTGTTATTTTCATTTGCTTTTACTTTCTTATTTTAGTGTAATACTCCTTCTCTTACTTCTTCTCTCTTATTGTTTTCTTTTCTTACTCATGTCTAACTAACTCTTTCATTGCATGACTAACTAACTACTAACCCACTAATCTCTAACAACTTTATTGATATCCAAATAAGTCAATAGTGTCGAACAAGCCTTGTGCAAACGAGAGCTATGACATCTTAAGATGAGGGTTCTAACTCTAACTTACTTCAAGTATTCTCTTTCTTATATTTCATGTTCAATGGGCTTTTGATGATTTATAGATTGTAACCTTTACTTGTCTTTGTAAGTTAGAGGTATTCCTATTAATCTTTGTCGATACCATTTGTGCACTTATTTTTCCCCTATTCTCGCATTCGATTGGATCTTGATAAGGGAATGTTCAAGTTTTGTCATGTAAAGCTAAATTAAAGGAAGGACTTTCATTCGGTCTCCAACGTGAATAGTTCCTATGCATAAAGATTATACTTGCCTATGATCCATCGTGAGACTACATCTTCAAGAAGTTAGAGATTAGTGGAGCACTTAGTAGAAAGTTTGTCATGAGTTTTTACCATTAAGAAAAATTCACTTTTACAAATCAACAAACCAATCCAAACAATTCTTGAAATAACACTTGTTTTCATTTCAATTCTTTATTTGAAACAAAGAAAATTTTCTTTACTTTGAACAACGAAGCCGCATCAAAGCTTCCATCGCTCTCCCTCCTTGTAGATACGGCCCGTATAACCACTTTGCTAGTACGAAAGAATTGGAAATGCAGTAACATCGACTCACTTTCCCTTACTTATATTTGTGCATGCTTTTTGCCGATCAGCCTTTAATAAGAAGGTTAAAGAAAGAGTGTTCCAGAAAGGAGACTTGGTTTTAACCGTCAGACGACCCATGGTCATAACGCACAAAGTCAAAGACAAATTTCAACCCAAATGGGAAGGGCCATTCGTGATAGAAATATTCTACTCAAATGAGGCCTACCTCCTGGCAACTCCAAACGACGACATACTCATGTTGACGATTAATGGCAAATTCCTAAAGAAGTACTATCCTTGATCGTGTTAACACCTTACCTCTGATCAAATAAGTATTCCTTATGACTATGTTAACATTAAACCTCTGGTCATTCAAATTAGAATCATTTGATTATTTCTCCCCAAGCAGAATTGATCTTAATTCTATGCCTGATCAATCAAAGACGATATTTCAGCAGAGAACGTCAAACTACCTATCTCATTCCCCATGGAATTCTACAGCTTCGGGATGGAAACCATCTTGATAGCTTGTCCCGACAGCCTCGATCACCAACAACACCAGCTTACGAATATGTGACAAACTACAACAAACAACTATGGTATTTGATCGGCAAAAAGCAAGTACAAGAATATGTAAAAAGAGTGTGGGTTGATGTTACTACTTTTGCGATTCTTCCGCAGTAGCGAAGTGGCTATACGGGTCGTATCCATAAGGAGGGAGAGCGATGGAAGCTTGATGCGGCTTCAAAGTTCAAGAGGAAAGAAAGTTCTTTGTTTTCAAATAAAGAATTGAAAAGTGAAAACAAGTTGTTTCAAGAATTATTGGAAAATGTTTTGGTGGTTTGTAAAAGTGGATTTTTTTTTCTTAGTTGTAAAAACGCATGGCTAACTTTCTACTAAGTGCTCCCACTAATTTCTAACTTTTGGAAGATAGCCTCACGATGGATCATAGGCGAACACAACCCTTGTACATTGGAACTATTCACGTGAAAATCGAGTGAAAGTTCATCCTAAAACTTAGCCTTACATGGCAAAAATTCGGACATTCCCTTATCAAGATCCAATAGAAGGCGAGAATAAGGGAAGACACGAGTGCACTAACGGTATCGGCAAAGTTAAAAGGAAAAGTCTCTAACTTATAATAACAAGTAAAGTACACAACCCATAGATCATCAAAAACTCATTAAGCATGAAGTATAAGAAAGTAAATACTTGTAGGTAAATTAGAGTTAGAACCCTCGTCTTAAGATGTCATAGCTCTTGTTTGCACAAGGCTTGTTTGACACTATTGACTCATTTGGGTTATCAATCAAGTGTTAGAAATTAGTGGGTTAGTAGTTAGTGACTCATTTGACTCATTTTTTTTAAAAGAAGAAAAAGAAAAAGTGTTAGCACCCCCCCGACACCTATCTAATGCATTGTCCTCAATGAATGTGATGTAAATGCAGATGCAATAAATAGGGGAAAGAAATGATATCACCGTTGCCTCCGACCCGGGCCGGTCGAAGCGCTAGATCCGGCCGAGCGTGAACGCCGGAGGGTGTCCTCAATACGTTCCAACCTAGAATCTTGAGCGTCCAGTTGTCTCCTTAACCTGATTTGACCTTTAAAAATCTTTTTCATGCCTTTTAGATAGAGGACATGAATGCATGGGTCTCGGTAGGGGGAGGTTGTTGCCAAAAATGTGGGTCATCTTCCTCATCCATATGGTCCTCTGAGGATGATTCAGCAGGAACATCTTTGAGCTGGACGATAGGTGTCCAGATCGAATGCAAGCAGCTATTGTAGGCACTGGTGATGCGCTGGGGGGTGACTAGTACTCTATCATAGGCAATAAATTCCACGTCGGGCAGAAAGTGTTGGCAAAGACGGGTGACTAGGACAGGAAAAGAGTATTTCACACCCCTAGTGCGTTGGGAGTTGGCAATCAGCTGCTGCAAAAGCATGGTGTTGAGACAGACAGTGTGTTGCCTCATCATGAGGCTGTGGATAATCTGAAGGGCAGGTATGTAGAAAGAAGTAGTATGATCTATACCCAAAATATTGCGTTGGATCCAACGTCCAACGCAATGAATGTTACGAAACGTGGTATTCGCTCGAACACCATGATCGAGCTCAGTGCAGCGCACCCCCATCAAGGTCAGGTAAGCAATCAAGGGCAGGGGGCAACATGCTTAGGGGGGATGGGACTTGCGTGACTGCTTCAACAGTATCTCGGGTGACCGCAAGATCCCCGTGATCAAAATGAACAGCAAATTGGTCATGGTCAATTGTCTCAATGTCAATACCCAAATAAAACTGTTTCACTAAGTCCGGGCAGTAATAGGCATCAAGATTGGTATTATCATAAACTAAGCCATGCCATTGCCTTTCCCTAATTCGATCTAAAAATACGGTATCATACCCTTGAACATCATTAAATATACGGGAAAAATCTTTCTCAGGGAATATGGTATGAGCCATGATTTAATTTGAAAAAATAGAGAAAGTGAGGCAGAGAATTGCAAACATCTCCCGGAAAACTTGGGGGGATAAAGAAACAACCACGGATGATTTGGCAAAACCCAGATAGAAACACAGCAAATAGGTAGGAGATCTCGAGAGTGCTCAGAGAGGCAACTGGGTGGGAGAGAGCTGGAGGGCTGTCTCTCCTAGACAACCGCGGATCCGCGTCTAAACAAGGCCGGGTGCGGCCTTGTTATGGAGATGGGGGAGCAGCTTTTGGGGAGAGGGTGGCGTCGTTGGCAGCGCGCGGCCTGCCTCACAAAACCCGCGGAAACGCGGCCAGGGAGGGCCGCGCGCGGGGTTCTGAAGGAGGAAGAGGGCAGACTTTGGGGAGGGTGGTGCTGATGGAAGTCTTATTTCAGATCTAAAATTGGAAGAGGAATTAGGTTAGTGGAGAGGGGGAAAAGGAATATAAATAGGGGTAGAAAAGAGGGATGTCCTATTCTAACCCTAGGAAGGAAAAAAAAAAGTATTTACAAGTGGGGAAGGGGGAGTGGTTATAGCATATAGACAGTTATGAAAAACTACTATACCTCTTTTTAATTAATGTTTATTAAATTTTTTTAAGATATATATATATATATAATATATATTTTTAATTGTTATTTTTATTTTAGTTGCGTTGTGGATGGCTGTGGTCAGGTGTATGATGGAACGAAAAGACTCTGCACAATTTCAGCCTGTGATGTAAGCTCAGTGGTTAAAAAGGGTTTCAGTTTTTGCCCGTTCACTTTGAATTCCGTATTAGACTCAGGGTCTACAATAATCACAGCACCGTGTGGAAAAACGGTGCGCACGATAAACGGTCCAGACCAACGAGTCTTCAGCTTCCCCGCGAAAATATGAAGCCTAGAGTTGTACAGCAGGACCTTGTCTCCCGGGGTAACGTTTTTCTGGGTTATGATCTGGTCATGAAAAAGTTTAGTCCTGCTTTTGGTGATCCGAGCATTCTCATAGGCTTCATTCTGTATCTCCTCTAGTTCTGAAATCTGCAGTCTCCTTAGCTCACCAGCCTTGGTCAGATCAAAATTGAGTTGCTTAATGGCCCAGAGGGCATGGTGTTCTAACTCGACTGGCAAATGACAGGATTTCCCGAATACGATTCTGTAAGGGGACATCCCTAGGACTGTCTTAAAAGCAGTGTGGTAAGCCCACAATGCATCGTTGAGTTTGACAGACCAATCCTTTCGGTTCTGTCCGACAGTCTTTTCCAGAATGAGCTTGAGTTGTCGATTGGTAACTTCTACCTGCCCATTTGTTTGGGGATGATACGGAGTGGATAACTTGTGATTGATGGAATATTTTCACATCAGAGCTTCAAAAACTCTGTTGCAAAAATGTGATCCATTATCACTAATTATTGCTCTGGGGGTGCCAAATCGGGAGAAGATGTTATCTTTAAGAAATTTGACAATCACTTTGTTGTCATTCGTCTTTGTTGGCACAGCTTCTACCCATTTAGAGACAGTCTACATCAACCAAAATGAACTGGTTGCCAAAGAAATTAGGGAATGGTCCCATGAAATCGATACCCCAAACATCAAAAATTTCAACTTCCAGGATCGAGTTTAGGGGCATCATGTTTCTTCTTGAAATTTTCCCAATTTTCTGACAATTTGCGCATGACTTGCAAAAATGGTATGAGTCTTTGAACAAAGTGGGCCAGTAGAACCCACTTTGTAAAACCTTCTCTACAGTCTTGCGGGGACCGACATTTCCTCCGCATGCAAGGTCATGGCAAAAGCTGAGCACACTCCTCTGTTCCTCTGGTATGCATCGTCTAATTATTTGGTCGGGATAATACTTAAAAAGATACAGATCTTCCAGAAGAAGTACCGTACTTGGGCAAAGAAGCGGTATTGGTCTTGCTTTGTCCAGTCAGCTAGTAATTGTCCAGTGGCCAGGTAATTAACGATGTCCGCATACCAGGGTTCCTTAAGAATGGCCAGGATGTGCTCGTCTGGGAAATCTTCAATGATTGGAGCTTGTATGATCGGTGAGTTCAGAATTCGTGAGAGATGATCAGCGACCACATTTTCTATACCTCGTTTATCCCGAATTTTCAAGTCAAATTCTTGAAGCAAAAGTATCCACCGAATCAATCGGGCTTTTGCTTCCTTTTTGGTCATGAGGTATTTTAGAGCCGAGTGATCTGTGAAAATCACTACCTTCGATCCTAACAAGTAGGGCCGGAACTTCTCTAACGCAAAGACAACGGCAAGAATTCCTTCTCAGTCGTTGTATAATTCTGTTGGGCGTCATTCAAGGTCCTACTCGAATAGTAAATCACGTACTGCCTATTATCGATGCGTTGTTCTAGAACAGCGCCGATAGCAAAATCAGATGCGTCATACATGATTTCAAATGGTTGGACCCAATTAGGAGCAGAAATGATAGGCGCAGAAATAAGTTCTTGCTTAAGCTTTTCCCATGACTTGAAACATTCGTCGTTAAAATCGAAGGGCACGTCCTTAGCGAGCAGGTTAGTTAAGGGCCTAGCGATTTTGCTAAAATCCTTAATGAACCGTCGGTAGAACCCAGCATGCCCTAAAAAGGATCTAATATCCTTGATGCTTTTGGGTGGTGGAAGCTTAGCAATCACTTCTACTTTAGCCTTGCCTACTTCAATGCCTCTCCTAGAAATCTCATGGCCTATGACAATCCCCTGTCTTACCATGAAGTGACATTTCTCCCAGTTTAGAGTTAGGTTCTTCTCCTTGCATCTTTGAAGCACTAACTCTAGGTGATGAAGACACTGGTCAAATGAATCTCTGTAGATGGAGAAATCATCCATGAAAATCTCAAGAAAACGTTCTACCATGTCGGAGAAAAGACTAAGCATGCACCGTTGGAATGTTGCGAGAGCATTGCACAATCCAAAGGGCATGCGTCGGTAAGCGAAGGTTCCGAATGGGCAGGTGAACGTGGTCTTTTCCTTATCTTCTGCAGCAATGGGGATTTGATTGTATCCCGAGTACCCATCTAGGAAGCAGTAGTACTCATGTCCAGCCAATTGTTCCAGCATTTGGTCGATGAAGGGTAGCGGGAAGTGGTCTTTACGGGTAGCTGCATTCAACTTCCTGTAGTCGATACAAACACGAACCTTAGTAGGTAGTCTTGTTTGTACCAACTCTTTTTCCTCATTTTCTACCATCATAAAGCCAGCCTTCTTTGGGACCGCATGAACAACCCATTGGCTATCAGAAATGGGATAAATGATCCCATTATCTAATAGTTTCAGAATTTCAGCCTTAACTGCCTCTTGCATGAGAGGGTTAAGCCTGCGTTGTGGGTCCCTCCTAGGGTTGCTTCATCGATTAAATAGATTCTATGTTGCACTATGGCTGGACTTATTCCCTTGATGTCCTTCATCGTCCATCCAATGGCTTCCCTATGTCTTTTCAGAATAGGCATTAAGTTGTCCTCTTATTGCTCAGTGTAATACCCCATTCCCGGAATACGTACTTAGTTGCGTATTCAGATTTTTCGATCGTATTTTTCGATTTACCTTCTGTATTTATTTTGTATTATGAATTCTTTATATGATTGTTTTGTCTTGGATTTGGATTCGTGGATTCGGAGTCAACCTTAGTTTGAACCGAAGGCCCGATCCCAGAGTATTGCTCGGTTTGGACATTCTGATAATTAGATTTGACCGATTTTAATTTTAAACATCGTTTTCCAATATTTTAGATTTTATATGATTTTCTGGAATTTTCTTGGATTAAAGGAATTTCTTCAAAACCGGTGTCGGCCAGTACCGCTGACCGATTCCAGGATTTTTATTTTACAAACGGCTTAGAATTTCATGATGGTTCTTTAGACTTTATTTCTTAGAATCCTATTTCTTACCTAAATTCTTTTTCTGAGGATTTTATGAATTTATGAAAATTCCATCGGAGTCGGTAGGTAACTGGTTCCGGGATTTTTAGTTTTAAACTATAAAGTATTTCTTAAAACGGATTTCACTATAATTCTTAGTTTGATATTCTTGATTTTTGATAATTATTTCGGGTCGTTCCGAGATACTTGAATTTCGGACGATTCCGGTGTTTTCCCGAAAGATTTCCGCATCCGCAACTGAATCCCGGAACCCGCCACTTCCATTATTTTCATTCTCTCTCCCAAGAAAATATCTTCTCCTTTTCAATTTCTTTTCATTTTTCCTTTTCCTTTAATTTCCTTTCCCTCCTCCACAACCACAAACATTTCCACTTTTCCAAAAATCCCAAAATTCCTTTTTTCTTCCACCACAATATCTCCACCTACTCCCTCCACTAAATGCATCCTTTTTCTCTCTCTTCCATGGCTTGCCAAGTGTGGCTAGAGGAGAACACCTCATTCTCCACTTTGCAATTAAGCCCTCCCCTTTTATTTAATTGCAACACCTTTACAAATCCAAACCTATAAATACTTTTTCCTTTACATTTCTTTTCTTTTTCTTTCTTTCTCTTCTCATTTCCTTCCTCTTCTTCTTCCTCTCCAAGAGAGCCGGCCGACCCCAACCTCCGGCCAGCCACCTCCGGCCACGTCGCCGGCGAGGACTCCTCCCAACTCCGGCCAAGCTCCACCTCCTCCATCACCAACAACAACAACTCCTCCATCTCCTTCTTCCTCAAGGATCATCACCAACTCTACCTTTCCTCATCCTCTCCATCATCAATTTGGTGAGTAATCTTCCTCATCTAAGCTTGATTAGTTCTTAGCATGTTTAAGTTTACCTATCATGTTCAAATATGTCTTCAAATCATGATTTTTAGCCATCAAACACAAACCCTAGAAAATCTGTTCTGTTTACTGTTTTCCCTCGATTAGTCGACTAGACCTAGCCATTAGTCGACTAACTTATTCTGTCCTGTGAAACACAACTCTAGGAAACACAGTTTTAGTCGACTAGACATAATGACCAGTCGACTAGTTACCCCTATTAGTCGACTACACCCTTGACCCTAGTCGACTAATCTTTCCTGAACCAGAAAACCCCAACTCTCGGCTCCAGTCGACTTATGCCTAACCATTAGTCGACTTGTCACCCCTAGTCGACTACTAAAATTCCCCTAGTCGACTAATCTTATTCTGTGGAAAACCTTAACTTCCTGTATCACAGTTTTAGTCGACTTAACATGACTGTTAATCGACTTATAGTATCTGTTAGTCGACTACCTATTTTATCCCAGTCGACTAACCCTTCCTGGATCAGAAACCCAGCTCTCTGGAACCCAGTTTTAGTCGACTATATCAGACTGTTAGTCGACTAACTCCTCTGTTAGTCGACTAACCATTCCACCTAGTCGACTAACTTTGACTGTTTATCTTAGTTGATTACTTTCTTGAATACCAACCATTCCTCTAGACTTATATCATATCTTAGTATTACTTGACTTGTCACTTGACCAACATCGTCTTCCCTTCTCTCTTTCTCTCTCCTCTTCACTCTACATAATTATATCACAGGTTATGGCGCATCCCGAACTTCAGTGGATTTCGGATCCTTTCGGCGCTTTGGTGATTTAGGCGAGTAATCTCGCTTGCTCTCGCTGTCATTTGAGTTTTCCTATTTCGTCGGTTCGATAAGTATTTCAACTCACATTTTCATTTCATGTTTATATGTCTTTCACTACTTTGTATGTTATGCGTGGCTGACCCTTCGTGGTCGTTGGATTCCGGCTTTCTTCTATATTACCATTTGTCATGCCATTACTTTAGACTTGTTAATTGCATGCTTTCTTTAACACATGTATATCACCTGACATCTAATGTGTTATCACCTGACCGCTTAGCATGCTACCACTTGGTAAGACCTTGGTTATATTATGACTTACCCAAACTATTATCAATCTATTATCATGTTTGGTTGTTTATTGAATATCACCATCCTATCATGCTATCACTATACACCCAGCATGATAACCTGACTTGTGATTATCATCTTTACGGGAATCCTGATTTGTTATCCTGTATCATGATCAGTGACCTGTATATTGTATTCCTGCTTTACCTGCAGTGACCTGACTATATAGTACTATTGTACTCCTGAATTCCTGATCATGTATATTTCCTGTTTTCCCGTAAAGTGATAATTAAACTAATGAATCCTAAAAAGGACCAACTTGTATTGGGTCGGGGGAAACATGCGGATATCGATATGTGTTCGTGTTTACAGTGGCATTAGGTTGTGCACTATATATCCGGTCTGACCTGTGGTACTCCAGGGGACCGAGGGGAGAGCTGGCTCCCTTATTCCTGATTGATAAGGGCATACATAAGTCCCTCCTGTTTGGCCTTGCGGCTGGCTTCCGTTTCCATGCAACGGAACAATCCTGGACCGTGGTCCCGGGCATGCACGGGACCCACTGTAAACATAGTTCGTTGATACCCCGCTGTTTCCAATAACAACCTCGACTTGCTTATATATGGATGTATGTGAGTTGGCCGTACACCGAGACACATACCTAGATATATGGGTAAGACGAGTAATAATAAAGTGTCATAGTAACCGGCTCTTTAAGTTGTAAGTAGAGGTATGTGGAATGGGACGCATACCAAAGCCTACATCTTAAATAGCTATGAATTTGTGCTGTGCCTTACCGTATTTGCTTTTCCCGGACTTTATATCGGATTTCATGTTTTATGAGTATTATGGTAGCTCGGATTGGTTTTATTCGGATTTCCTGTTTTATGATTCTCATGCCACGTCTATTCTTACCTGCTCTATCCTATCTGCCTCCTGAGTATTTCCTACTTGATATATATGCATTATTGTGCTCACCCTGCTTCACCACTTGTTTTCCTTCTACACTCGCCTGGGGAGTATTATTTGACTCCCCTGGATCCTCACGTCCAGGTCATGGAGCTAGGAGCGTGTGATCGGAGTAGCGCAGTGGTAGCGTGGACCCCCAGCAGGCCTTTCAGAGTTCCATCCTTCCAGACCCCCTCTGTGCCTCTCGAGTTTTTCCCTAGCAAACTCGTGAGTGCCCTTTTTCTATTTATGCTTGTACTTTCCTTGTATACGTGTATGTGAGCTTCCTTTTATACTGTTCATATATATTGTATATCTCTTGTATTCCCGCATTTGCGCATCAGTGATATAATATTATTGTAATATTGTAATCACATCTGGTGATAATTCTGTAATTGGATATATGTGTTGGAATGTATAATGCACCATTTGCTTCCGTACTCTGATTCTTGTCTGTACTGATGCTTAGCGTATATACGGGAAGGTAATTCGGACTTACGTATATACGTTGCAGTGACGTCCCCGTATCGCCGGGATCGGGGCGTTACAGGTTGGTATCAGAGCTTAGGCTCTAACCTCCTCAGTACGTCCAGAAGGCAAATTAATGGTAATGAAATTTGCAACTGGAATACATGAGTCTTGGTTATACATTCCAACTGCAAGTGCAGAGTTATCTATTTCTTGACTATCTTTCCTTGATTTCAAATCCCTCCTTGACTATCTTTCCTTTGATTCCTAGATCCTTTCATGTCCCTCCCCTGTTTTGGTTTTATGAAGCCTTATACCATGTTAAGATATGACTAGACTAGAGAGGTAGTGGCTGGTTCAGAATGAAGCTATTATGGGATCTCTCGGCCAATTCTATGAAGCTTGGTATTCTCCAGATCGATCTTGATCTGGCTATATTTCAGGAGACAGCAGCCGGTATTTGGGATTCTTAATTAACGGTCTTCTTTATTATTATGCTCAGGTTTTCTTTATCTTCGGTATTCTGGAATTCTATTACACAGCCACGACGTCAGCAGCATTATTCAGTATTATTCTAAAGATTTATACAGCCAGAAGTGCAAGGATGATTATTGTTCGGTTGACTTGAGAGCCCTACCTATAGTATTTCATATCTTAATTGGTATAAATTCCACCGTTGTCCCCTTTGTATTCAATTTACCCCTTAACGAAATTGCGAGGACGCAATTTTTTGTAAGGTGGGTGGATTGTAATACCCCATTCCCGGAATACGTACTTAGTTGCGTATTCAGATTTTTCGATCGTATTTTTCGATTTACCTTCTGTATTTATTTTGTATTATGAATTCTTTATATGATTGTTTTGTCTTGGATTTGGATTCGTGGATTCGGAGTCAACCTTAGTTTGAACCGAAGGCCCGATCCCAGAGTATTGCTCGGTTTGGACATTCTGATAATTAGATTTGACCGATTTTAATTTTAAACATCGTTTTCCAATATTTTAGATTTTATATGATTTTCTGGAATTTTCTTGGATTAAAAGGAATTCTTCAAAACCGGTGTCGGCCAGTACCGCTAACCGATTCCAGGATTTTTATTTTACAAACGGCTTAGAATTTCATGATGGTTCTTTAGACTTTATTTCTTAGAATCCTATTTCTTACCTAAATTCTTTTTCTGAGGATTTTATGAATTTATGAAAATTCCATCGGAGTCGGTAGGTAACTGGTTCCGGGATTTTTAGTTTTAAAACTATAAAGTATTTCTTAAAACGGATTTCACTATAATTCTTAGTTTGATATTCTTGATTTTTGGTAATTATTTCGGGTCGTTCCGAGATACTTGAATTTCGGACGATTCCGGTGTTTTCCCGAAAGATTTCCGCATCCGCAACTGAATCCCGGGAACCCGCCACTTCCATTATTTTCATTCTCTCTCCCAAGAAAATATCTTCTCCTTTTCAATTTCTTTTCATTTTTCCTTTTCCTTTAATTTCCTTTCCCTCCTCCACAACCACAAACATTTCCACTTTTCCAAAAATCCCAAAATTCCTTTTTTCTTCCACCACAAATATCTCCACCTACTCCCTCCACTAAATGCATCCTTTTTCTCTCTCTTCCATGGCTTGCCAAGTATGGCTAGAGGAGAACACCTCATTCTCCACTTTGCAATTAAGCCCTCCCCTTTTATTTAATTGCAACACCTTTACAAATCCAAAACCTATAAATACTTTTTCCTTTACATTTCTTTCTTTTTCTTTCTTTCTCTTCTCATTTCCTTCCTCTTCTTCTTCCTCTCCAAGAGAGCCGGCCGACCCCAACCTCCGGCCAGCCACCTCCGGCCACGTCGCCGGCGAGGACTCCTCCCAACTCCGGCCAAGCTCCACCTCCTCCATCACCAACAACAACAACTCCTCCATCTCCTTCTTCCTCAAGGATCATCACCAACTCTACCTTTCCTCTTCCTCTCCATCATCAATTTGGTGAGTAATCTTCCTCATCTAAGCTTGATTAGTTCTTAGCATGTTTAAGTTTACCTATCATGTTCAAATATGTCTTCAAATCATGATTTTTAGCCATCAAACACAAACCCTAGAAAATCTGTTCTGTTTACTGTTTTCCCTCGATTAGTCGACTAGACCTAGCCATTAGTCGACTAACTTATTCTGTCCTGTGAAACACAACTCTAGGAAACACAGTTTTAGTCGACTAGACATAATGACCAGTCGACTAGTTACCCCTATTAGTCGACTACACCCTTGACCCTAGTCGACTAATCTTTCCTGAACCAGAAAACCCCAACTCTCGGCTCCAGTCGACTTATGCCTAACCATTAGTCGACTTGTCACCCCTAGTCGACTACTAAATTCCCCTAGTCGACTAATCTTATTCTGTGGAAAACCTTAACTTCCTGTATCACAGTTTTAGTCGACTTAACATGACTGTTAATCGACTTATAGTATCTGTTAGTCGACTACCTATTTTATCCCAGTCGACTAACCCTTCCTGGATCAGAAACCCAGCTCTCTGGAACCCAGTTTTAGTCGACTATATCAGACTGTTAGTCGACTAACTCCTCTGTTAGTCGACTAACCATTCCACCTAGTCGACTAACTTTGACTGTTTATCTTAGTTGATTACTTTCTTGAATACCAACCATTCCTCTAGACTTATATCATATCTTAGTATTACTTGACTTGTCACTTGACCAACATCGTCTTCCCTTCTCTCTTTCTCTCTCCTCTTCACTCTACATAATTATATCACAGGTTATGGCGCATCCCGAACTTCAGTGGATTTCGGATCCTTTCGGCGCTTTGGTGATTTAGGCGAGTAATCTCGCTTGCTCTCGCTGTCATTTGAGTTTTCCTATTTCGTCGGTTCGATAAGTATTTCAACTCACATTTTCATTTCATGTTTATATGTCTTTCACTACTTTGTATGTTATGCGTGGCTGACCCTTCGTGGTCGTTGGATTCCGGCTTTCTTCTATATTACCATTTGTCATGCCATTACTTTAGACTTGTTAATTGCATGCTTTCTTTTAACACATGTATATCACCTGACATCTAATGTGTTATCACCTGACCGCTTAGCATGCTACCACTTGGTAAGACCTTGGTTATATTATGACTTACCCAAACTATTATCAATCTATTATCATGTTTGGTTGTTTATTGAATATCACCATCCTATCATGCTATCACTATACACCCAGCATGATAACCTGACTTGTGATTATCATCTTTACGGGAATCCTGATTTGTTATCCTGTATCATGATCAGTGACCTGTATATTGTATTCCTGCTTTACCTGCAGTGACCTGACTATATAGTACTATTGTACTCCTGAATTCCTGATCATGTATATTTCCTGTTTTCCCGTAAAGTGATAATTAAACTAATGAATCCTAAAAAGGACCAACTTGTATTGGGTCGGGGGAAACATGCGGATATCGATATGTGTTCGTGTTTACAGTGGCATTAGGTTGTGCACTATATATCCGGTCTGACCTGTGGTACTCCAGGGGACCGAGGGGAGAGCTGGCTCCCTTATTCCTGATTGATAAGGGCATACATAAGTCCCTCCTGTTTGGCCTTGCGGCTGGCTTCCGTTTCCATGCAACGGAACAATCCTGGACCGTGGTCCCGGGCATGCACGGGACCCACTGTAAACATAGTTCGTTGATACCCCCGCTGTTTCCAATAACAACCTCGACTTGCTTATATATGGATGTATGTGAGTTGGCCGTACACCGAGACACATACCTAGATATATGGGTAAGACGAGTAATAATAAAGTGTCATAGTAACCGGCTCTTTAAGTTGTAAGTAGAGGTATGTGGAATGGGACGCATACCAAAGCCTACATCTTAAATAGCTATGAATTTGTGCTGTGCCTTACCGTATTTGCTTTTCCCGGACTTTATATCGGATTTCATGTTTTATGAGTATTATGGTAGCTCGGATTGGTTTTATTCGGATTTCCTGTTTTATGATTCTCATGCCACGTCTATTCTTACCTGCTCTATCCTATCTGCCTCCTGAGTATTTCCTACTTGATATATATGCATTATTGTGCTCACCCTGCTTCACCACTTGGTTTTCCTTCTACACTCGCCTGGGGAGTATTATTTGACTCCCCTGGATCCTCACGTCCAGGTCATGGAGCTAGGAGCGTGTGATCGGAGTAGCGCAGTGGTAGCGTGGACCCCCAGCAGGCCTTTCAGAGTTCCATCCTTCCAGACCCCCTCTGTGCCTCTCGAGTTTTTCCCTAGCAAACTCGTGAGTGCCCTTTTTCTATTTATGCTTGTACTTTCCTTGTATACGTGTATGTGAGCTTCCTTTTATACTGTTCATATATATTGTATATCTCTTGTATTCCCGCATTTGCGCATCAGTGATATAATATTATTGTAATATTGTAATCACATCTGGTGATAATTCTGTAATTGGATATATGTGTTGGAATGTATAATGCACCATTTGCTTCCGTACTCTGATTCTTGTCTGTACTGATGCTTAGCGTATATACGGGAAGGTATTCGGACTTACGTATATACGTTGCAGTGACGTCCCCGTATCGCCGGGATCGGGGCGTTACACTCAGTCAGGTGGGATGCTATGATGACTGGCAAGGTGTCCTTTCCACCCAGGTAGGCGTACTTGAGGTGTTCAGGTAAGGCTTTTAGCTCTAGGGAACGTGTTGCTTCATTGGATGCAATCTCAGGGCTTTCAATCCTAAGATGAGGTACATTTGGACTTGATGCCCAATCTACTGCTGAATCTACGATCTGATCTAGATTAAAATCCTCAGCCTCTAGATCAAACTCTGCCTCCGTTTCTATTTTCATGTTTTCCTCATGCTCACTGGTCAGATTTTCAATAGAATTGACCTCAAATGTCTGATCATTGACATTCCTAGGTTTTCTTCCAAGATTGAAGACATTGACTTCCTTCGTCATGTCTCCAAAGGTCAATCGCATGGACCCATTCCTACAGTTGATTATGGCATTGGCTATAGCAAGGAATGGGCGCCCTAAGATGACGGGAGTTTGAGACCTAAGATTGGACACAGGTTGGGTCTCAAGCACAATAAAGTCAACGGGGTAAATGAAATCCCCGACCCGGATAAGGACGTCTGTGATTTCCCCTTCAGGATCTTCACAGGTCGGTCAGCTAGCTGAATGGTGACTTGAGTTGGGCTTAGTTCGCCAACCCAAGTTGCTGGTATACTAAGAGAGGTAGCAAGTTGATACTTGCTCCCAGGTCAAGAAGTGCTCTACTGATTTCGGTTTGTCCTATGGTGCAGGAAATGGTGGGACATCCGAGATCCTTATATTTCACCAGAATGGGACCAGACAGAATTTCGCTTATATTGGTTTCCAAGAACACTTTCTTGGGCACATTGGTCTTTCTCTTCTTCGTATACATATCCTTAAGAAATTTGGCATAAGCTGGGACTTGTTGGATAGCGTCAAGAAGTGGCACATTTAATTTGACCTGGTTGAACATCTCTAACATTTTCTCCATGTGCAGCATATTCTTATTATTTTTCTAAGCCTATTGGGAAAGGGTGCTACAGGCTTATGAACTTGTTCAGCAGCTTTGTCCTCGTCAGATATTTGAGGAGCAGTTTGGGAGGAACTAGCAGAGGTGGAGGCTGGAGTGGGATCAGGATGGACTGGACTTTTCTGTTAATAGACCTGCTGTCTACCTTCTTTCCAGATCAAAGTGTGTGAACAACATTGCACTGGTTGATCGAGGGTTCCTAAATTTCATATGCTTGATTGGAGGTTTTTGGGTTAACTAGCGGCTGACTAGGCAAAGTACTCTTTGGTCTTTCACTTAGGGAGCTAGCTAATTGGCTCATCTGCATTTCCAATCTCGATATAGCTTGTGAATGATTGTTTAGAGTTTGTCCCTGGTTTTGCATAAAAGCGGTTTGGGACTTCATGAAAGCCTCTATGCTCTCCTCCAATTTACTGATTTTCTTTTCCATTGGAGAGCTTTGGGAGGAGGAAGATGGGGCTTAACTGGGAAAAGGTGGTGGAGTAGGGTGGTGAAAATTGTTGGAGAAATTAGGCCTGGGAGGATTGTTTGGGGCCCAGGAGAAATTAGGGTGATTCCTCCAACCCGGATTGTATGTTCGTGAGTAGGGGTTGTGTGGCGGCTGTGAGTAGGCCGCGTTCAGGTGTTCCGGTGGCACTTGCTGGGTATGAAAAATGGAGCACTCTTCAAAGACATAATTTGGTACCTGACAATATGAACAACCCGGATGGTGAATTGGTGATGGGTTGATCTGGTTGACATTGGTAGGCTCTTTTGTTTCCAGAGACTCTACCCTTCTCATTAGGGTAGCAATCTTAGCCTCGACAGATATGGATGATTCTAGAGATAGGAGCCCTCTTCTTGAAGCTATAGATTGTGAATTCCTAGGTTTCTCTGAGGCTGGCTCCTATTGCAGGTTTTCTCAGCTAAATCCTCAAATAAATCCCAACCCTGATTTTCATCCTTCTGCAAGAACCCTCCCTGACACATGGTCTCTAAAAGGGTTTTCATTTGATAGTCTAGACCATCGTAGAGAATCTGGCACTGACGCCATTTCTCCACGCCATGATGAGGGCACTGAGCTAGGAGATTTTTAAATCGCTCAAAGTATCTCCAAAATGGTTCGCTCAGTTCTTGCCTAAACTGCATAATGTTCTTCCTAATGAGGGTAGTTTTGTGATTTGAGTAGAATTTCTTCAAGAAGGCCTTGACGAAATCATCCCAGGTCGTGTTGAATCTGCTGTCAAGCTGTACAACCATTTCTTAGCTAGGTCCTTTAGGAAAAAAGGATGAAACGTAACCTAACGGCATCGTCTCCTAGCTGGGGTATACGTATCATGAGGCACAATTCTTCAAATTCCCTAACAAAGAAGTATGCGTTCTCTGATTCTAAACCATGAAATTTGGGAAGAGTGTTAATGAATTGAGGTTTTAACTCGAAGTTATTTCCGTTTGCTTCAGGAAGTTTTATGCAAGATGGAGTGAAGTTCTGATCGGGTAAAATCTATCCTGAAGTGACGCCATCACCGGTTCTGGATGCAAGGGTAGAGAAGTATTCTTGTTAATCTGGAAGTTGACGGATCTCTCACCCACTCTTGCATGCAGCACACCACAAACAACGTGAAGATAACAAACAATCGAAAAAGAACAAAAAATAAACAAAAGAAAGAAAAATAACCACAAGCCTTAGTCTAAGGTACCTGGACCTAGACGACTCCTAACTGGTCGATTCTCCGGGGGAGGTTGTTGCAGGAACTCGACTACAAGCTAGTCGGCCAGGAAAGGGCAAAGCTCGGGGGGAGGTATCCGGGCGGAGCCACGGGCCTAATTACGTCAAACCACGGAGCTTTCGAGGCTTTACCTCTCAATCCACTTTCCTTAGACACCGATTTTGCAGGAGTATAGTTCTTGCAATTTCTAACCTCGGTTAATCTCTTAGTGAGTCCGAGATGTCCCTAGGGCCAACGTCTATTAATTTTTAGTTAAGGCTTGGGAAAGTGTGAGTGCACTTGGAGATGGTTTTTGGGCTAAGGAAGGGTGATGAAATCCCCACCTTATCTTGTTTATTTGGGTTTTGTCCTTAATGTCAATTGTGCAAGTGTGCAGTTTATTCACAACAAGTTAACATTCAAAGCGGTAAATCACTTTAAAATGTTGGTCCTATTCTATATGAATGCACACGTACCTTTTCTCTAGCACTCTTCAACAAAAATTAAAATGAATTGAAAGAGACACGTGCCCTAAATGCAAAAGTATAATCCAAATTTCAATTAAGCAACAAGTGAATTTCTGTTGAGTTTATTATACATGCATAAAGGTGAAGCATCCAAGGAAACTAAAAATTTAGAAAGCAATTTTTTAGCGGTTTTCGGCAACCCTGCAAACGAGTTTGTTAGTACTTCAATCGGAAAAACTCGCTTTTACACGAATTTTTCCGAGGGCAAATGAATCCTCGTGCAATGTCCTTGGCCACCTCTTTCGCTTCCCGTGATAGTGAGCTCCTTGGTACTTCTCCTACACACAAAAATAAAGAACAATCTTTAGTATTGAACAACAAAGTCGTTCCCTCCCCGGCAACGGCGCCAAAATTTGATCGGCAAAAAGCAAGTACAAGAATATGTAAAAAGAGTGTGGGTTGATGTTACTGCTTTTGCGATTCTTCCGTAGTAGCGAAGTGGCTATACAGGTCGTATCCACTGAAGGTACACCTAGAGGGGGGTAAATAGGTGTACGGCTAATCTAATGAACTAAATGCGAAAATTAAAACTAATGTGCAACTACACTTAATACAACCAACGAGTGTAGCCGAATTCCCGTGAAGGGCTCTGGACTAACTCCTCTTGATTCCCCTAAATAAGGGTTGAGGTGCTATATGAAGCTCTCGTGGTTAAGTATAAGAGAGGCACACAAACACACAAGCATATAAAGATATAGCAATATGAATCAATGCACAATGTTTAGACTAAGGAGGTGTACTTATTATGTGTATAAAGATGTATTTGATGTACCCTTTCTTGTCTCCGCTATAGCCTAGGGCTATACCGAGTCGGATCTCAGGGAGAGCTCGCGATGGAAGCTTTAAACGTATGGTTGTGAAGTGATAAAACTAGTAGTCTTCTCTTGATTATAAACTTAGTGATGCAAAAGAAACTAAAAGAAGATGGATATGTTCATGTGGAAATCGTCGGAAAAGAAATCAAGAAGTGATGTGGATATTGTATTCACAAGAAAAGAATAAGAAACTTAAAGAAAGAGATCCAAGACTAGATTACCTTGCTAGCTTGCCAAAGCTTACCAATCTCCTTGATAATGAAAGCTTTGCCTAATGTTGTCACTCCATAGGCTTGGAATTCGTCTAGCGTGTTGACCTAATTACTTTCTCATTTGCAAGATGGTGATTTAACCATCGGAGAAGAGAAGATCATACACTTGCAAGATTAACAAAAGCAATCACCCATGAGTAGTGAAGTGGCTAAGCTAGTGGTAAACTAGTACATGGAATGAAAATTTAGCTACAAGAAGCCATTAAAGAACTAAAACAAAGCTTGAATTAGATTGCAAGAACTAAACAAAGCAAGTAATAAAGCAAGTAAAGAAAGCACAAGAAACTAGAATCAAACTCAAGTAGAGGAATGGAGGATGGATCAATCCTTGCATAGCTTCAAGTTGTCACCCTTGATTACACAAGCTCTCTCCCTCACAATCACTCTCTTTTGTAATGAAATCTAGGGATAGAGAAGAAGAGGGAACTAAAGAACAAAACCTAGAGAAAAATGAAAATTACAACACCTAAAACTAATCTCCTCTCTTCTCTGATCAGTCTTTTTCTCGCAGGTGAAGATCCAATATTTATAGACCCTGAGAGAACTCTCCAGAAGGTGGACACATGGCAGAAATCTGGGACTGAACGGCCCAGATTTTGCGGTGGATCCGCAAGGACACGCGGCACTTTTGTGGCCATTTGATCCCAAATTTCTGTTACAAGTTTGTTACGAGGTTGTTAGCCACGTGGTCTATCTGGAATCTTCGTTTGTTGCGCAGATCTCTCTAGATCTGGATTTGAATTTGGCTTTATCCTTAATTTTGGATTAATCACTTAATTAGTGCTAATTAAGTGATTATTTGGATATCTCTCCATTAAGTGTGTACCTGCAAATATGTAGAGAAGAGGAGTAAAAATCACATATTTATTTGTAATATGCATGGGAGTTATGATGTAAAATATGCAATATTGGATACTAATCACACCCCCACACTTATTCGTTTGCTCGTCCCGAGCAAAAACAAAGAAAAGAAAATAAAATCCTAACTAACAATTTATTACACCACTTTCGCAGGTGACGCGATTGCACTGAGCATGTGCAACAAGCCGTTAAACCTCTAGGTTACCCTAGAGGAGGAGTGTTGTCTCCTGAGGGTTTTCAGCGGATTACACCCACAAAATCCATAAAGAAAGAAGACAAATGTTAGTATTTTGAAAACGCATTTTGAATAAGAGACAAGTTTACAAACTATTTTTGCAAAATATAAGTGATCATAGGTCATAAGTCCACCTATAATTATTCTTTCTTAAACTTAGTATCCATGCAAGATCTTGTCTTCAATTAAGGTAAGAATTCAAAATTGGATTGAATATTTTATCTTTCATAAAACCTAGATAGTATGCACACCGTGCTCAGTGAAGGTTTCTTGGGATTTCAACTCCAACCATAAAGCCATTTATTTATTTATATATATATATATTTTTTTTTTCTCTCTTTTTTTTTTTTATTTAATCTTCCCTTAGTCTAGGCTTTCTAGTCTACCCTTGTAGCGAGCCTTTAACCGATGACTCCCAAACCAGAAGGTCTTAGGGCACCAGATGAGAAAACATCCCTCGGGTTTAAGGTCTCGAGTAGAAAAGGCCACATAACTAAGAGGGATTATTTATTATGATCACCGTTAGGCGTGAGTAATTATGCTTCTTGAGGCACAATTTCCCAGCTTAATAGGTGATGTTTTATTTATATATATTTTTTTTTTTTTTTTTTATTTTCATGGCATTTTGGTCTTTGTTTCCATCCCAAGAAATGTGTAAGTGTAAAGTGCATATTTATCTAAGGTAAAATTCAAGATAAAAATATCTCACCAATTACTTACTTAGTCTATAATTTCAAACAAGATCTATTACTTCAACTATGTTTAAGATGTCATAATTAAGGCTTTCTTAATTTCTAAGATACATCTTAATTTTCTTAAAAATAGAACAAAACTTTGTCTCTTATTTCAAAAAGTTTTATTTTTGTTTATTTTTTTATTATTTTTTTTTCTAAAAAAAAATGTAAAAGAAAGAAAATCTAGAAACTCTATGTTAGTAAACCCTCCCCCACACTTATTTCATGCATTGTCCTCAATGCATCATGATATATGTATGCATGAAACAAAATGGAAAGGGAAGGAACAAAAATTACCTTAAGGTGGTGGTTCCGGTGGTGGTCGGATTGGTCCACGAAACATGGCCCAATCATCTTTTCTTTGGGTTTTCAGGAACCCACCAACCATATCAGAAATATGACCCACTAAAAAGATGCATGCGTGTGTTATTTTAATTATGTACATGCCCCCATCTAATTTTAAGATTTTCCAAATAATTTCAGACTCAAATTTATCAGATTCCTTGTCACAGAATGGAGTATGAACTGATAGAACTGTTGACTTGGACTCGGAAAGGAACACTGACTCAGGATTATGATTTAATCAAGTGATGGTTCAGGAGTCGAAGTGAAGTCAGAAATTGTGTCCAAGTCAAGAAATGAAAACTCAAGTCCACAATCAGAGTTCAACGATGGAATGTGACTTTCTAAAAGTGATATCTCTTTACTTCCAATTTTAAGAAATTCAAGCTCATCACCGTACAATTCTTCAAAACTTAAGTCAACATCTTCCTTAAGAATTGTACAATCAGTTTCAGAAGTAAAGAGATTGAGAAAATCAAGGTCACATTTGAGTTCAATTCCACAAGATGGAGAACTTGCCAGAATGTCAATGGAATCTTCAGAGGTGTAAAATTGGGCAAGTGCAATACGATCCTCAAAGATGGGTGATTCAACTTCATTGTGAATTGGGAAAGGATCCAAGGTTGACTCTGGGAAAGAATTAAAGTGAGGTAAAGATACCGGAGTCATTATGGAATCAGGAAGAAAGATTGAAGCACAAAGTTGGGGTTCAAGATCACATTCCTCATGTAATTCAATTAAATGTAGAGAACTTGCCAATTTATCAATGGGATTTTCAGAAGTATGGAATTGGCCAAGTTCTATGTGATCATCATAAAAGATTGGTGATTCAATTTCACAATGGATGGAAAATGGATTCAATTTTGACTTTGGAAATGGATTGAAAACCGGTAAGGATATGGAAGTCATGATTGAATCAGGAAGTAAGTTGGAATCATCAAGTGAAAGTTCAGAATCAAATTCATGTTCCAGTTCAATTTCAGGAAAAGGAAAACTTGCCAAATTATCAATTGGATCAGAAGTGTGGACAAGTTCAGGTAAGTGTGCTGAAATTGAATCTGGACTTCCAAGACTACATGACTCTTTGGATTTAGAGTGGCTAGTGACATTAGAAAGAGGATGAGAATGAAGAGTTTGGATCATCAATTCTATGTCACGATTCCTAGCATTTTGAGCATTGGTCATGTCTTCAAGCATCTTTCCATAATTGATGATTTCATTGTTTTGATGGAAAGAGGAAGTGTTGTCTTGGAAGTGTGAGTCAAAAGTGTGTGATGATGGAAAAGTTGACTCACACAAGAAATCTTTATTCGGTTCACAAGCAAATGGTTGTTCATTATGAAAAGGTGGAACTGAGTAAGATTCTTGAGAATATGGTGGAATTGGAGAGACAAATGGTTTTTGAAGTTGTTGCTCAACTCTCAGTAAATTGGCTTCTATACTCCTTTGCAACTCAGATTTTTCTTCAAAGGGAGGTTCAGAAAAAGGAGTATATGAAGTGGACTCAGGAAATGAATATGGTGGACAAGGTGAATATGGTGGACAAGGATTTTGATAATTTGACTCAGGGTACTGGAATCCCCAATTACTCGGTAAAGAGTTGAAATTATTTTGGACATTATAATTATTAGATGGGGGGTATGGGTCGTAGTGATTCGGATAAGGCCAACCCGGTGTATGTGGTTGGTGCATATTATAAAACACCGGGTTGGAATTATCCGAATATGGTGTGTGTGTGACATAAGGATTATGATGGAAAGAATTGTAATTGTAAGCCATATCACACAATCACAAACAAACAAACAAACAAACAAACAAACAAAAGAAAGACAGAAAATTCTAACCTAAGTTAGGGTAGACTTAGACCTAGACGACTCCTAACAATAGATCGTCCACAGGAGGTTCAGTGTAGACTCTAACCACAAGCTAATCAGCCAGGGAAGGGTAAGGTTGGTGGGAGGTTTTCCGTCCGGAGACGTTCCTTAATTAAGTAACCAGCAACCTTCGGGCTTTCGGCCCTCAACCCCTTTCCTAGACACCGATTTTGCAAGAGTTAAATTCCAACACTTTTCCCCCTTAGGATAATCTCCTAATTGAGTCCGAGATGTCCCTAGGGCCAACGTCTACTTGATTTTAAATTAGGGCTTGGGTTAGTGAGTGCTTGGGAAAATGATTTTCGGGCTAAGGAAAGGGTAATGACCTCCCCACCTTATCTTATTTACGGGTATGCCCTTAGATTTGAATTGTGCAAGTGTACAAGAAATATAGCTAGGATACACTCAAAGCAAGAAAATCAAGCAAGAGTTTGTCCTAGTCTAAATGCAATGCAAACACGTACCTTGCCTCCACGCACTCTTCAACAGTAAAAGTAAAGAATTGAAAGACACGTGCCTAAAATGCAAGTGTCTAAACAATTTTTAGCAATTATCAACCAATTTTTACTGTTGTATTAATTAACAGGAATACAGTGAAGTATACAGGAAATCAAGTATAGAAACAGCAGTATTTTTCAGAACCAGAGGCCCTGCAGAAATTTGGTGAGAAATTCTCTCAAAAGTGCCGCGTTTCCACTGGATATGCCGCGGGTCCGCGGCACTTCAGTGGAAGCCTGGTCTCTGCTTTCTTGAGCAGAGGGCCAGGTTCACTTAGATGTTACTGCAGTAAAGAATTTCCTGTTTTCTTCTCCTGTAACCTGCAACAGAGAAGAATAATAGTTTAGTACTTCACTTTAAACCAAAAAATACGTCGCTCTCCCCGGCAACGGCGCCATTTTGTTTAGACTAAGGAGGTGTACTTATTATGTGTATAAAGATGTATTTGATGTACCCTTTCTTGTCTCCGCTATAGCCTAGGGCTATACCGAGTCGGATCTCAGGGAGAGCTCGCGATGGAAGCTTTAAACGTATGGTTGTGAAGTGATAAAACTAGTAGTCTTCTCTTGATTATAAACTTAGTGATGCAAAAGAAACTAAAAGAAGATGGATATGTTCATGTGGAAATCGTCGGAAAAGAAATCAAGAAGTGATGTGGATATTGTATTCACAAGAAAAGAATAAGAAACTTAAAGAAAGAGATCCAAGACTAGATTACCTTGCTAGCTTGCCAAAGCTTACCAATCTCCTTGATAATGAAAGCTTTGCCTAATGTTGTCACTCCATAGGCTTGGAATTCGTCTAGCGTGTTGACCTAATTACTTTCTCATTTGCAAGATGGTGATTTAACCATCGGAGAAGAGAAGATCATACACTTGCAAGATTAACAAAAGCAATCACCCATGAGTAGTGAAGTGGCTAAGCTAGTGGTAAACTAGTACATGGAATGAAAATTTAGCTACAAGAAGCCATTAAAGAACTAAAACAAAGCTTGAATTAGATTGCAAGAACTAAACAAAGCAAGTAATAAAGCAAGTAAAGAAAGCACAAGAAACTAGAATCAAACTCAAGTAGAGGAATGGAGGATGGATCAATCCTTGCATAGCTTCAAGTTGTCACCCTTGATTACACAAGCTCTCTCCCTCACAATCACTCTCTTTTGTAATGAAATCTAGGGATAGAGAAGAAGAGGGAACTAAAGAACAAAACCTAGAGAAAAATGAAAATTACAACACCTAAAACTAATCTCCTCTCTTCTCTGATCAGTCTCTTTCTCGCAGGTGAAGATCCAATATTTATAGACCCTGAGAGAACTCTCCAGAAGGTGGACACATGGCAGAAATCTGGGACTGAACGGCCCAGATTTTGCGGTGGATCCGCAAGGACACGCGGCACTTTTGTGGCCGTTTGATCCCAAATTTCTGTTACAAGTTTGTTACGAGGTTGTTAGCCACGTGGTCTATCTGGAATCTTCGTTTGTTGCGCGGATCTCTCTAGATCTGGATTTGAATTTGGCTTTATCCTTAATTTTGGATTAATCACTTAATTAGTGCTAATTAAGTGATTATTTGGATATCTCTCCATTAAGTGTGTACCTGCAAATATGTAGAGAAGAGGAGTAAAAATCACATATTTATTTGTAATATGCATGGGAGTTATGATGTAAAATATGCAATATTGGATACTAATCACACAACACAAGCAATTATGAATGATATGAATGATGATGCACAACACAAATAAAGAGAGATAGGGTTGAGAGACAATTGATCAAAGGCAAACAAGAAGATGTGTTTCGAGGTTCGAGCACCGAGCTCTACATCCCTGCCTTCACTGAGAAGGATTTCCAATCCACTAGGAGTACCGAACTCCTCTCTCAACCTTACAACCTCCAATGAGGCAATACAACCACAATCCACCTCTACCGAAGAGGGATAGGCCCGTAGCCAAACACAATCACCTCTACCGAAGAGGGATACAAACACCAACTCCACCTCTCACTAGAGGGAGCAAACACCAATCCTCAACCTCTACCAAGAGGGAGCATCCCACAAGAATAAGGGTTTACAACTTTGGTGGTTACAAAGACCACAAACTATCTCTTTTCCACAAAACAAGATCCTAATAGATTAGGATAGAAGATATAGCTCAAGTGTGGAAAACAAAGTGTTTTGATCAAAGAAATACTCTTGGGAAAACACCAAAATAGATATGGAATTTTTAGAGCAAAAACTAATTCCCAAAACCTAATTTTTTTGAAATAACAAAACACTTAAAACAAATAAGATTGATCTTTTGGCACTTAAAACTCTTTTGAAAACTTACTTAAAATAATAGAGAAACTCAGAAAATTTTAGCTTGAAAAATCTTAGTTAAAATTCCCAAGAAATGGGGTATTTATAGGCTCCCCAAAAACATAGCCGTTTGGCTGTTTTCTGACAGCCAGACAGCTGGCGGTCGACCGGCCGGTCGACCGCCAACGATCATAAATATGACCGTTGGAGCAGCCCGGTCGACCGCAATTATACAGAGAGTAAAGCTCTCTGGCCGGTCGACCGCCCGGTCGACCCGCCCAGTCCTTGGCCAAACGTGTACAGACTTGTGCACGTCGGTCGACCGACCGGTCGACCGCCAGGGCCTGGCAGCCAGTTTTCTGGGTCAGAAAAACATGTTTAAAATAATTCTAAAAATTTCAATAAAACTTCTAAAAATTCCCAAAAATAGTTTTAACATTTTGCATTGATATATAAACATGTGATAAAAATTTCAACTCAAATATCAAGCAATTTGAACTATTTTTGTGTCTTGCAAATTTTATCAAAAACCAAAAACTGTATTTTATCAAACTTGGATTTTTCAATAGGAAATCTGATTTTTCCTAAAACTTATTCAAATACAAAAACATGATACTTAAACACTTTAAAGCATGTTGCATATGGACATAAGTCCAATATACATGAAATATAGATATATCATAGTTTTTGTCTTTAAATCCATAAAACATGTTTTGTTAAAAATACCAAAACATAAAACTTGTGTGTGTTGTGCACTTGAGCATATCAACTATCTAAACTTTACACATTGATCTAAAACTCAAACTAAACTATGGATACCTAAGTCTTCTTGACGATCTTCCATCTTCAAGTCAACTCGATCCAAACCGATGATCCACGAGCTAGACTCCAATGTATGATCTTGATGCTCGGGCCCTGGAATCACCATGTGAAAGCTTCAAAACTCATCTTGTTGAAGCTATCACCAACTAATATCTTGATAAATGATCTGAAACTAAAATCACAAGATAATTAGTAAACATAACTACATGAGTTAATCATCATCAAAACTAGAGTGGAAGGCCTCTGGGCGAACAATCTCTCCCTTTTTGATGATGACAAAAGTCATGGAGTTATATATGCATGGATTAAAGTTAAGCTTCAAAGAAGCTCCCCCTTAACTCATGCATAACAAATAAACATAAAGATATGCAATATAAGCTCATAAACATGTATGCATAGACATGCATAAAACAAGATACCAAATAGAAAAACATGTTAAAGCTCTTGATACCAATAAACATCAAACTAAAAACGATGCCTCTTGATACCAATTAAACGACAAACTAAAAAAAATAAAACATGCATATAAAACATGCTATAAACTCAAATCTTTCTCCCCCTTTTTGTCAATCATCAACAAAGGGGTCCAAGTAAAAACAAAACATTCTTCTCCCCCTTTTTGTTCGAAACATAGAATCAATAAAGGGGTGATTGAAAAACAAAAATAAGATGTTCTCCCCCTTTTTGTCTAAAAACAAAAACGATGTCAATAAGGGGTCAAATCAAATATGATACCAATTAAAAATATGTCAATGAAGTGCATTTTGATACCAATTAAAGTGAACAAATACCAATTGAAAAACTAAAATCTTGATACAATTGATAAGTAAACAAATAGGCATCTTGATACCAATTGAAATTAAACAAAATCTTGATACCAATTGTAAGTATTTATCATTTAAAAACATATGATACCAAATGTATACACAAAAATAATATATGAGAATACAAAAAGTCAATATTGATACCAATTGAAAGAATCCAATGATACCAATTGAAACAACAATAATATCAAGTGTATATCTCATATAACCTATCCTCCCATTTCATGCTTATGTTTAAATGGATTTTCAATATAAAGCATACATAGGTATGGTCGCCCATCCAACCGCCCTTAGAAGGTAGGGGTTTTCAAAAATAGGTTTGAAAAATAAAATATATTTGAAAATCTCTACCATAACGAAGAATACGAACTAGTTAAATGGAAAAACTTGTTAACTAGTACGAAATCCTTCAAGCAAGGAATAAAACAAAATTGTTTTTCATGAAACAAGAAATCCACATGATATCCAACACTCAAAGTCAATGAAGCATAACTATGACTCATGAAAACAAAACATGAGTAAACTATAGGGATGAGTGTACAAATAAGATGTGAAGATCATAATCATGAAAGATAGACAATAAGCTCAATTTGAATTCCTTTAAACATGAAAACATGAAAATCTAAAATTTTCATTGAAAACAATTTACATTTCAAGGTATATGTATGTTAAGTACAAACTAAGGTATACATACATATCCAAAACATAACGAGTCCACAAATGTATATGCATGAAGGCACGTGGCTCAAAGGATGTATATGTATAAACAATAGTTTGGACAAGATAGACATATACATGAAGTTAAACATAGAAACATGAAAAACATGGATAAAATAGGAATACAAGTTAAATGCATGAATCATCAAAACTAGACTATACTAGCACATCTAATGGGTACAAATAAGCATTCAAGCACAAACATATATATAGATTTATTTGTGGCCCACTATATGTACAAGTATATACCTAGTTTTAATAAAAACTAACATTTAAACATATATTCAAATCATGAAGCATAAAACATGATATAAATCAACATAAACATGATCATTATGTAAATCCTCATGTTATTAGAACTATGATAAACATGATAGCTAAACATATGCGAGAACACAAAAATATGATCCATATTAAACATGGGTGTCTCAAAAGCTATACATGCATGTCAATGATCTAATAAGCATGGCATTATCATAATAATCAATAAATAACAAAACATGCTAATAATGAATAAAATGAAAAACATGTAAACAATAATTGGGAGTTAGAGATTGTTACCAAAACCTAGAAGGCAACTCTCTAAGTCTCCAAAACAAGGTGGTCCTCTTCCACCAAACTTCCCTTGAAAGTGATGCATCCAAATAGTTTCCTTTAAGCACGGAACGCATTCACTCCAAGGTACCGATACTCTCACGTCATGCGAGAGCCCACACCTACATTAAATACAATAGGGGTGGTCTTTGGTACCCACACTCTTTTGGGTCCATGGGGGTTAGTATCTTTCCTAACCCAAATAAATTTATTTGCTAAATTAACATCATGTATACGATCAAAACAAAATTTAGCAAGGTGGCCCTTACGTCCACAATGTGTACAAGTGTACACATGAGCATACATATTGTGATGAGTGTATACGTGATGAGCATGTGTATGCCGTGGATGGTGTGCATGCAAAGATGGAACTTGTTTCTTTCGAAACAAAGATTCCAAACGTGTATGGCTCTTGGCACATTGGCTCAAAGTGGAGCCCAAACAATCCATATTCTTCTTCAACAAATTTATATCATTTTTAATTATAGAAGAAGTGGAGCATGCAAGGGGTGATCTAGGTGAAGCTATCCTAGCATGGCAAACTTGAGAAACAATCTTCTTTTGTAAAGATTCATTTTTCTTTAAACACTCTTCTAAATCTTTTGAAATAGAAACTATTTTGTTTTTCAAAGCATCATTTTCTTTTAAAACAAAATTAACTTTTGAAGACAAATTTTCATTTTTCTTCAAAATAACATGGCAATCATTTTTAGATTTTAAAAATTCATTTTCTTTTAGTGCAAGATCAAGTTGAGATTTCAATGAATCCCTCTCATTAGAAATCTCTTCCTTCTCTTGCAAAACCAACTCAAGTCTAGAAATCAAATCTTTATTTTCATTGTTAAGACCTAGACTTTTCTTTTTCAAAACATTATATTTTTCAATTAATTTTTCACAAACAATAGATAGTTCTTCATTCAAAGTATGGGCATCAATATTCTCATCACATGAAGAACTAGTATCATTAGCATCTAATTGAGATTCCGATTGTACCTCAAGGGAGTCAATCCCTTGGACCATGTAGCATTGAGAATCGGATTCTCCACTAGATTCCTCCGGTTGGATTTGTAATTGAAGCTTGGAGGTGGTGGTTGTCAACTTGTTCCACACTACAAAAGCGGAATCAAGATTAGAAACAAGCATAAGATATTCTTTTTTTAATGTGCTTCTAATAGCCTCAAGGGCTAGTGCATTGGCCCCTATATGCTTGCTATCACTAAGGTAGGATTCCTTGGTAATTGCAAGGTGAACCTTATATCCTAGGGTTTGTAGGTAAATGGACATCTTAGTCTTTCAAACAACAATGTTGGAAGGGTCAAACATAGGTGGGGTCATGAAGTCCATGGATGTAAACTATATGTGTGCAAACAAATATATGTGCAAATACAAATGATAGATTAGCTAGGCCAAGACCTCACTCCTAGGTGGTTAAACCTAAGTATCAGGAGCGTAGGCTCTGATACCAATTGAAGGTACACCTAGAGGGGGGTGAATAGGTGTACGGCTAATCTAATGAACTAAATGCGGAAATTAAAACTAATGTGCAACTGCACTTAATACAACCAACGAGTGTAGCCGAATTCCCCGTGAAGGGCTCTGGACTAACTCCTCTTGATTCCCCTAAATAAGGGTTGAGGTGCTATATGAAGCTCTCGTGGTTAAGTATAAGAGAGGCACACAAACACACAAGCACATAAAAGATATAGCAATATGAATCAATGCACAACACAAGCAATTATGAATGATATGAATGATGATGCACAACACAAATAAAGAGAGATAGGGTTGAGAGATAATTGATCAAACGCAAACAAGAAGATGTGTTTCGAGGTTCGAGTACCGAACTCTACATCCTCGCCTTCACCGAGAAGGATTTCCAATCCACTAGGAGTACCGAACTCCTCTCTCAACCTTACAACCTCCAATGAGGCAATACAACCACAATCCACCTCTACCGAAGAGGGATAGGCCTGTAGCCAAACACAAATCACCTCTACCGAAGAGGGATACAAACACCAACTCCACCTCTCACTAGAGGGAGTAAACACCAATCCTCAACCTCTACCAAAGAGGGAGCACCCCACAAGAATAAGGGTTTACAACTTTGGTGGTTACAAAGACCACAAACTATCTCTTTTCTACAAAACAAAGATCCTAATAGATTAGGATAGAAGATATAGCTCAAGTGTGGAAAAAAAAGTGTTTTGATCAAAGAAATACTCTTGAGAAAACACCAAAATAGATATGGAATTTTTAGATCAAAAACTAATTCCCAAAACCTAATTTCTTTGAAATAACAAAACACTTAAAACAAATAAGATTGATCTTTTGACACTTAAAACTCTTTTGAAAACTTGCTTAAAACAATAGAGAAACTCAGAAAATTTTAGCTTGAAAAATCTTAGTTAAAATCCCCAAGAAATGGGGTATTTATAGGCTCCCCAAAAACATAGCCGTTTGGCTGTTTTCTGACAGCCAGACAGCTGGCGGTCGACCGGCCGGTCGACCGCCAACGGTCATAAATATGACCGTTGGAGCAGCCCGGTCGATCGCCCGGTCGACCGCAATTATACAGAGAGCAAAGCTCTCTGGCCGGTCGACCGCCCGGTCGACCGGCCCAGTCCCTGGCCAAACGTGCACAGACTTGTGCACGTCGGTCGACCGACCGGTCGACCGGCTCTGGAACACGGTCGACCGGCCCGGTCGACCGGCCCGGTCGACCGCCAGGGCCTGGCAGCCAGTTTTCTTGGTCAGAAAAACATGTTTAAAATAATTCTAAAAATTTCAATAAAACTTCTAAAAATCCCCAAAAATAGTTTTAACATTTTGCATTGATATATAAACATGTGATAAAAATTTCAACTCAAATATCAAGCAATTTGAACTATTTTTGTGTCTTGCAAATTTTATCAAAAACCAAAAACTGTATTTTATCAAACTTGAATTTTTCAATAGGAAATCTGATTTTTCCTAAAACTTATTCAAATACAAAAACATGATACTTAAACACTTTAAAGCATGTTGCATATGGACATAAGTCCAATATACATGAAACATAGATATATCATAGTTTTTGTCTTTAAATCCATAAAATATGTTTTGTTAAAAATACCAAAACATAAAACTTGTGTGAGTTGTGCACTTGAGCATATCAACTATCTAAACTTTACACATGGATCTAAAACTCAAACTAAACTATGGATACCTAAGTCTTCTTGACAATCTTCCATCTTCAAGTCGACTCGATCCAAACCGATGATCCACGAGCTAGACTCTAATGTATGATCTTGATGCTCGGGCCCTGGAATCACCATGTGAAAGCTTCAAAACTCATCTTGTTGAAGCTATCACCAACTAATATCTTGATAAATGATTTGAAACTAAAATCACAAGATAATTAGTAAACATAACTACATGAGTTAATCATCATCAAAACTAGAGTGGAAGGCCTCTGGGCCAACATCCACAAGGAGGGAGAGTGATGAAGCTTGATGCGGCTTCAAAGTTCAAGAGAAAAGAAAGTTCTTTGTTTCCAAATAAAGAATTGAAAAGTGAAAATAAGTTGTTTCAAGAATTGTTGGAAAATATTTTGGTGGTTTGTAAAAGTGAATTTTTTCTTAGTTGTAAAAACGCATTGCTAACTTTCTACTAAGTGCTCCCACAATTTCTAACTTTTGGAAGATAGCCTCACGATGAATCATAGGCGAACACAACCCTTGTGCATTGGAACTATTCACGTGAAAATCGAGTGAAAGTTCATCCTAAAACTTAGCCTTACACTGTAAAAACTCGGACATTCTCTTATCAAGATCCAATAGAAGGCGAGAATAAGGGAAGACACGAGTGCACTAACGGTATCGGCAAAGTTAAAAGGAAAAGTCTCTAACTTACAATAACAAGTAAAGTACACAACCCATAGATCATCAAAAACTCATTAAGCATGAAGTATAAGAAAGTAAATACTTGTAGGTAAATTAGAGTTAGAACCCTCGTCTTAAGATGTCATAGCTCTTGTTTGCACAAGGCTTGTTTGACACTATTGACTCATTTGGGTTATCAATCAAGTGTTAGAAATTAGTGGGTTAGTAGTTAGTTAGTCATGCTAAGAAAAAGTTAAGTAAAAGAAATAACAAAGGAAAAGAAGTTGAGAGGAAGGGAGTTACACTACGACAAGAAACAACAAAAGGAAGAAGTGAAGAGAAATGAGTTTACACAATAACAAAGAAGTAAAAGCAAATAAAAGCACAAGTAAATTGAAAGAAGGAAGAGAAGTAGTACTTGTATTAGCTTGTCACCCTTCAAATATAACACTTACACACTCTCTCTCTTTCACTCTAATGGATAAAGCTAAAACTAGAAGAAGTAAACTAAAGCAACTACAATTTCTGGCAACAAAACACAAATTATAACTCTATTCTCTGGATCTGCTTCAACTGAAGACCCCTGGAGGTATTTATAGGCACCAGGGGAAAAGGGGGCCAGGGGGTGACCCATGGCCCGAAGCCCGGGCGCGCGCGCCCCCAAAGGGCCGCGAAAACGCGTCTAGGGCCGCGTTTTCGCGGCCCTGCAGGGCGGCGCGCGTCTGGCTTCGGGCAGCACGTCGCCCAGTCTGTCTTCTGACGCCTTGATCTTCTGGATTTGCGATTTGATGCCCTGGGCTGACAAAATCTTCACTCTAAAGTCAATGGCTACTTGGTAGGCTTTTAATCACCAATTTAATGGTGATTTAGATCTTCTTCTTCATTTGCACACCATGGACCTAGGATCAAGCAAGTAAGGTTTTATTAGCAAAATTTTACATGAAATAAATATGAGAATGTGATGAAAATTATGCAAAATTAGAAATTAATCAGTATTCTACGGCTAAATAAACCCACAGAGAACCAAGATTGGTTCTATTTGAGCAACATAAAGTGTCATTATAGCATGGGGAGACATAGTTATAGTGAACTCCAAGCGCATAAACTTTACCACTCTGTCTCCATTCAAACCACTGGCACGGGACGAAGGGCGAAGACTTAAAAGGTCGCGACGAAGCCGATCAACTTCTTGCTCTAGCTCTGATCGAGTATCATGGACATTGATTGTCTCACATTTCAGAATAAAGATCGACTAAAAGTTGGCCTACTTTAATCCTCAGCTCATGTACAATGGGCTCCCATTGATCAAATTCTCGTTGTAGTCATTCAGCTTGTCCCTTCTCTGCTTTAATTCAGATCGAATCTTGGATATTTCAGAACATAGGCCCCAGTTGATCTTTCAGCTTGAGCCAATCTGAAAGTGCCCTCCTCATATCTGCCAGCTTCTCCTTCAAGGTCCCAGTCAAGGACTTATTTTCTTGAAACTTCATCCACAATTCCTCAGCCAGTGAAAAGTTGTCTCTTTGTGCCTTCTAAAGGGCATCACCCAGAGAAAGAACGTTATCTCTCAAACTGCTTAACTGCTATGCCTGCTTCTTGGATTTGTTGATGTATTCAGCCAGCTTTGTGGCAAGCTCTCTCACCCTCGCTGAGCCGCGAACCCGCTTATGCTACAACTGACGTATGAGGCAGTCATATATGGCAATTTATACACCAAAAAAGCACCTCGAAACTGATCGAGTACCTCTCCTCTTCACAACCTCTCACCTGGTTTGAAGGTAGTCGAGCAAGGAACCTGGTTCATCATCATGAGCTAGGGTTAATCCCATCATCCGGGCCATCGGGACCATCGGAGTCATCTGATATGCCAAAAGGGTCCTCACAGGTCCTGGATCTTTCAAAGGAACCTCTAAATCGCTTACAGTGACTTGAAGGTCCATGAAATCATCATGAATAACCAAGTCCCAGCTCAACTTAGGGGGTATTTCCTTGGCCATGCTCACAGATCTATCAAGCTACAAATGATAATTCAACAACAAAAGGATGAGAAAACATATATTCAAAAACTAAACAGATAAAGACAAATCAATTCCCATTGATGATTAAAGAGAAGTATAAATTTATATATGCCCCAACCCTCACTTTTCACTCACAGTATGGACTTGAGAGGTTTTGACACAGGAGTCTGACATACATTCTTGCCCTAATTCATCTCCCTCAGTTCCAATTTCAGCTCCCTAAGCCATGGCAATAACAGCATCAATCTGGACCGACGATACTTCACATAGTACATTGAAAGTTTCCTTAGCCTGAGCCATATCATTATCATGACCCTCTGGCTTAGCGCCTAGGCCTCTTCTTCTTTTTCAGCCTCTGTGTCTTCATCCTCATACTCTTTTCTCTCTACCTCATCTTCATCATCCTCGAGAAGATACCGAGGATCCTTGCCCTGATTACGATCCTTGTAGTGTTGCACATATTTGATTTGAGAAGATCAACATCACCATGTAGCTTCCTCCAGTCTTTGCGGCCCATTCCATCATCTCCTTAAGGTGACTCTCAAGTTGGTCCATTTTACGCCAGAATAGATCATTAAACATCTTGCGAACCTTCTCCTCCTAATCACGGGTATGATGGATGAATGATTCTGCACCATCCATTTTTACAGCAATGCCTCATTATCTTTGAGAGAAGATCAAAGAGCAGAGTCCAACTTTCTCAACTTCTCCTGGGCCAATCCGAGTTCATAGTCTTTCTTCTCTGACTCCTCGCGAACTCAAGATAACTTGTTGTCCCTTTCCTCAAGCTCCTTCCTGAGCCGCATCCAGTTCTCTTACATGTTGTCTCAAGGGCTGGAGCTCGGGGAGTTCTTCATCCATTGCCTACTTCTCAAAAGCCAACCTATATTTCTTCTCCTTCAAGTCGATGATGGGCTTACTTTTCACCATCAAAGAAGCCTGCTGGCTACACAAAACTCAAAAAGCAAACAATACACCCTGCAGGAGAAGAATTCAGTGGCAAATAAAGAAATGTATGGAAAGTGAAAGCACACTTGTCATACCTTTGTCATGGGCTTTTTCATCTTCCTCTTTTGTTCCCTTAAAGGAAGTTTTTCGAACTATTCCAGTTCAACAATGAAGTTCCCTTCGCTGAGGACGACCACATTGTCACCTCTTCTCAAGGCAACTCTGAATTGGAAGTCGGGGTTTGAGTGTCACAGTTCGCTCATGAAGATATAGGTTCCCTTTAGTGGGCTCGAAGGCAGACCTTCCAGCTGTCTGTCACGCATCAACAATAATGTCTTCTCCATGTTTGGGAGACAGTTCCGGGGGATCCGCAACCAAAGTCAGATCATCAATCAGAAGCATCATAGTGAGTCCCTTATTAAAGACACTTGTGAAACAATAAGGGACATTAGAAGGCGCACCACCACCCCAAGCTTCCAAGAAATGTTCATTTGGAAGTTCCTCCGGCTGGTCGGAGACAAAGGGGATGCTCGACCTTTTGTGTCCGCACAGAGCACAAAGGCCGAACCAATCTCCTTCTTGAAGCATAGCCTTTCTTCAACTTCTACTTTTTCCTCCTCACCTCCTCTTCGTCGGATGCATAAGCCAGAACTTGAGACCCCTGCAAATTTTGAGTATGAGTAAAGGAAGATACAGAAGGTCAGGAGCAAAAGTAATGCTCAAGGGGCCCTACATCAGGAGATCCAACTTCGATCTCCTCCTCTTCGGTGGGCTGGCCCGAGCAAGTGACTTCTTCACCCTCATTCTCTTCCTCAGGGAACCCGCAGATAGAACCTGCTCCTCTTCTTCTTTGAGCAGAGCCTCGTCTTCGCCAGTCCTTCTCCTGGCAACACCAGAAGTCAACCCCGCTGCACCTCTAATGGAGGGAGGCACGGCAGGCCTATTCGGACCTAACAGTCAACTCCTTTTGCACCTGTCATGCTTAGTCTCATACAACCCCTTGACTCGCTTTTTGGATTCTGTCAAAACCAATTCGCTACCTTGAGTAATCGCACCTGTACCCTAAGCTCTCAAAATGTTCCCACGGTCACTTTCCTTGGTGGCTTCCCAAGATCCAGATACCTGAATGACAGTAGAGTTCCATCCTTGATCACTATCTGAAAGGTTAACGATCAATTTCTGTTGACCTCATCATGGAATGAAGGAATAAGATGAGAGCCTTCGCATCGAATAGCAGGTCACAAATTGCAAGACTATACGAATCAGAGGGAAAATCTACACAGAGGGCCTCAAAATCTAGAACCATTTGCCATGCGCTGGGTGTCAACTGGGCTGGAGTGACATTATAGTAAGCCAGCACTTGACAAACATAATAGGTGAGGGAAAAGTGCACCCTCAGAGACAACACCTGAGGGTGCAAATACACACCTCCTTCAGGGGGAGGAACCCTGACATTCATCTCAGAAGGATACCACTCCACTACAATGTCAGGGATAGAGGATCATGGTACCTTCTCAGATACTCACTTCCTTTTGGTTATGAAGGACAGTCGGTGAAGGGTCAAAGTTCATCGCCAAAACGACGTCATCATAACGATGACCCCAAGTTCGAATCGAGGCGTTGCGGTGTCTCCGCGATTTAGATTAAACCGTTGCACATATCTCAACAGGAGCTAGTAGTCCAAATGACAGTTATCTCTCCACTACACATGACGGCCATATACGAAATTTGACAGCTGGCCATACGGATCAAAAGTAGCATTAAATGCGCAAGATATGAAGAGATACACCGGTTGCTTCTATCTGACCATAAAATGACAAGTCTAGCCCCAAATCAGAGGATCAAGTCGGTTACACTTCCCGACCTTTCAAATCTAAGACTCCGAAAAGGGGAGAAGCGGGGGACATCTGTAGTTGTCATATTTCAACCCTCATCAAAATCACTACACGTGTCCTGTTGCGTCAGAAGCGTCCTAAGCAACCAACAAACTCGATGTGCCAGCAGACTCAATATTGGCCTAAGAAGAAAACCTAGGGTCTTACCCATAGCCCACATTCATCTGAAGTTACCTGCTCAGATCCACGACTATCAGGTCCCTTTTCACAACCATCAGGTGCCTTTTGCTACCACAACGATCCGCAATCATCCCATTGGTTTCTCAACTCTGGTGAAGCTATTCCGCTAGTCAGAGGCTCCAGTCTCCGAAATAAAGACCCTCCACAAAGACTGTCACTTTTACGCTGGTTACACTTTAACGGTAGAATCCTCGTTATTAACGGATTCAGTTATGCTGCCAGATCACTCACATTTCAAATGTTACAACACCCCTATTTAAATGCGGGCTATTATGGATAGTGGCGGATATCTATACATAATGATCCTAATAATTATTCGGCACGACCTAGGTGGTTATGAGAAAATCACAACGTGCAAATCATACAGTTATGGAGATCTGAAATTTTTGCCCCCTCAGTTATAACTCCAATAGGTATATATACACATCAATCTCGATTGAGAAAATATTCAATTTTGATTAAAAATGCCACATAAAGTATTCTTTGCTTTCCTCAAATAAGGATACTTATTCTCACACTCGAGGGTCTTCGTGTTGGAGATATACTAAATGCCTTAGATTTTTTGTATTAAAATCAATATATGATTTATTACTTAAATAATATCATTTCCATTTTTGAGAATCTGTATGGGTAAATGATTGTATTATATACATTTGTGTTTTGTGTTCTACATTGAAGACGATCTGGTGTGTAGAGTTCATCTTATGCACGAAAGATCAAATCATCAGATCCCTATAGAACATAAGTTAGGCCTACAATCTTAGATGGAGTTGAACATACTATCGGTAAGATTGTAATGAAATCTTTTTGAATAGTCTATCTAGATTATAGGATATTGTTTGAGTCTCAGACTATTGTATTACTGCACTTTGTGTGTATTAGATATGAACAAGTTGAGGTAATATTCTATATACTAACTATATTAAAAAATTAACACCTCATAGTTATTATGAGTGCTTAAGCTCTTAATCCCAAAATGCTTAATGGACAAGTACATAATATACTTGTCACTTTGATTCATTAAGAAGTGAGATTCTTTTATGAGGGAATAGCTTCAATGAGTTGAGTGATAATATAATGTGTATGATAGACTTTATTCATTGACGGAATTCATGTTCCGGTATGAGAGAATGATGATGCCCTCTTTAGAAGCTTATAAGTTTTATGCATGCTGTAACGCCTCGATTCCGTGAGTATGGAAACGTTACTGTGACGTATATACGCAGGGCGAAAGTACCCTCACATAGATACGCTAAGCATCAGTACAGGCAAGAATCAGATTGCGAAAGCATGGTGGTGATAGACATTCCAACAGAAAAGTACAAGTACACATCTATCACAGGGTGTAATACAATATAACATGAATATAACATCAAAAAGGCGCAGAGTATGATTACAAAGCATGAAAAGGACTAAAAGATACTCACGAGCTATAAAAGAGGATCTCACGAGCTGGTCAAGGGAGATAGGTCAAGAATGAGCTACGGCTGATCCGATGCTCCTCGAAGAAGTCCAAGGTTTCCACCACGCCTTCGCTATGCTTCAGGATCTGGATATGAAGGTCCAGGGTTATTAGAAAATAACCCAATGAGTACGTAAGATGAAATCAGCCAATTGGCGTGCACAGCAGTCACATGTGTACATGACCAAGACCAACGCAATGTGGTTCAGGCACGCAAGTACAGGCAATAACCAGTAATATAAATAGTAATCAGAGAATCAGTAGTAAATTTAAAATAGAGTAAGTACAGGTGTATCGATAAATCTGAATAGGAAAACATGCATTAAAAATCGTGTTGTGAACATAGGCATACACAGGCATGAAACAAGTATTGAACCAATAACTAAAACTAGATTATTATATTATTATTAAGACTCATCTGATTTGTATACATCGGTATGCATCCCATTCTACATACCTTCGCATATAGACCGGAGAGTAAGTTATTGGAAACTGATGGAGCTCGATGAACCATGTTTAGTATGGATCTCGTACATGCCCGAGACAATGGTCCATGAGTATCTGGCGCTAAACTAGAACGTACCGCTAGGTACCAGTACTTATTATAGGCTCGAACAGGAATAGTGTCGCCGCTCTTACAGGAATAGGCCCAGGGGCTTTTGGCACACCCAGCAGGAGATCAGGAGGAGTAGAGGTGCCAGTCACCCTACGGAAATACCTGGTGGCCTCCTGGTAGAATTTCAAGTTTTAGTTGTACAACATTTGTATGGCCACCATAAACACGAAAATTATATCGATACCCATCAGTTTCTCCCGTCTCGGTGTAAGTTGTCTATTTATTATGAATTAGTTCATGATGATCAGTTTACAGGAATTAACAATGATATAATAACAGGAGGAACAAGCATGGTACAGGAGTATAATCTCAGGAGTATACATGATATCAGTGTCAAGTCCACGTGAAAGTGATAATCATGAGTCAAGTGATATCATACAGGTGTTAGGTGTCAAGTTATAGCATGTTAAGTATCAGGTGTCAGATATCAGCTGTCAGGTAATAAACATGTCGATGTCAAGTGACAAGTGATCGCATGTTAAGTATCAGGTATCAAATATCAAGTGTCGGGTAATCAACAGGTCATGTGATATAATAAAGAAAAACAATATAGTCAAATATTTCAAACTCTTCACAACCATATCAATAAGAATTATTAATTATATTATTAATTATCTAGACGGGGCTAGTTAAGCTGGAGTAAGTTAGGCCATGTTAGCATAACGCTCGGCACATGACGGAGCTTAGCTCCTGACAGAGCTAGCGTATAGCTCTAGACGCTAACGTGTTCGACGATGCTACACTCTCGGCAAAGCGGACGTATGAACATCAGGCCAACGCACACGGTGAAGCCACACTCGCAGCGAAGCTAGACGCACACGGTGAAGCAGCATATGAACGCCCGGCTAACGCTCATGATGAAGCCACGTTCACAGCGAAGCTAAACGCACACGGCGAAGTAGCGTATGAATGCCCGGCTATCACACGCGGTAAACCTACACTCGAACGAGTCTTGCTGTAAAGCGCTGAGCGCTAAGCTCACCTCCCGGCGGAGCTATATGAAATTTGGAGGTTAAATAGGTACCTACACAAACGTTAGTACAACATGTCAAACATAAAATAATGGCACTCGCAATAACAGCTAGCAAGTATTCGCAAAGCATGTATAATATTAGAAAATCATTCGGATATCATATATCAAGTCGCATAACGATGTGTCATGTATTAAAAGCCAGAATAGTATTCACCAAGTATATAACAATAATAGAAAACACTAATTCAAGAGAAACTGTATTCACAAAACCAGTGAACGGTACTTGCTAATACAGAGAAGTAATACTCGCGATCCCAGAAAAATGTACTCATCTAAGCATCGAAACACAGTGAATCTCTGTGGAACTCCATGGAATCCAGAAATACCAACTATAACATGTACACATGCATGATTAGAGAGAGAATGAGGAGAGAGATAGACTACGTGAGTGAGAGAGGGAGAAAGCAGGTGGGGGGAGAGACAGAAGAGAAGATAGAGAAATAGAGAGAGAGGGAAGAACCAGAATCAGAGAAAAAGAGAAGAAAGAGAAATAGAGTGAAATGGAGAGAGAAAGAAAAGGAAGGGAGAGTGGAGGGGGCCACGGCCAGGTGGACGTGGGCCAGAGGGTGGAGCGCCAGCAGGGGTGGCGGCTGGCCAGCTGGAAGGGGAGGGGCGGAGAATGGAAGAGGGTGGTGGTGTTGTGGTTGATGGATGGGGATAAAGAAGGAGATGGGGTGGTTCGTGGAGGAGGTTGTGATGGTGGTGAAGATGATGATGTTGTAGATGTTGGTGTGGTTGTTACTATTGGAGATAAAGGTGGAGAGGGAGGTGGGTGTGAGGCGCTTGGTGGTGGCCAGAGGAGGCGCTGGCGGTCACTGGGGGGGACATCGATCGGAGGTGGGGGGAGAAGGAGAGGAGGTAGGGAGAGGAGGAGTGGAGGTGGGAGATAATTAGAGAGAGGAAGAAAGTGCAGATAGAGAAAGAGATAAGAGTATGAGAGAGAGAGAGAGAGAAAATAGATGGAGTTGGTAAGAGACGGGATGGGGGTATGGGTTGTAGGTGATGGGAGTGGTGTAAGGGTGTGGTTGGCTGATATGGGAAAGGAAGAAAAGAAAAGAAAAGAAGGAAAGAAAAAAAAAAAAAAGGAGAAAAAAATAAGAAAAAGAAGAGAAAGAAAAAAGAAAGAGAAGTGATGGGATGAGAGATGGTGAGATAAGAGAGTGATGAGGAGTGGGTGCAGGTCAGAAGCATGGGGAGCCAAGCAGAAGAAGAAAGAAATGGAAAAAAAAGAAAGAAAGGAAAGAAAATAATAATATAATAATATTATATTCAGTCAAAATTTGACTAGTTCAGAATTTTCCCAAATATTTCATAAAATAGAAATATTTTTTTGAGGAACAATATGAAGTAAAATTCAAGAAATTCAATACTGTTTGCAAATTAAAAATCAATTATGTTTGCAAATTAAAATTTTTGAAATCAATCAGTAATACCGGTCAACACCAATTCGATCGAATTTTAATTAATTCAGAAAAATCTCAAAAAGTGTGTTAAAATAAAAAATATGATCCTGAGAAATAATGTGAAAACAGATTTCAGAAATTTAACTCTATTTATAAATTAAAAATTCGAGAATCGATCGACGACACTGATCGAAACCTATTTCAGGACATTTTGTAGAATAATTCAAAAAAACTTAGAAAATCATGAAAAATTTAAAATATTGAAAAACACTATATGAAACTGAAACCGATCAAATCTGACTATCAAAAAAGGTCAAATTATGTAGTACACTGAATCAGATCCCTGATTTGGACTCAGGCTGACTCTGAATCGCGAAATCCAAATCTGATACCAAATAATAATATGAATATTCACAAAAAAATGAATACAGTGAAAAATAAGAAAAATTTAATCAAAAAGTTCGAACACGTGCTCGAGTACGTATTCCAAAAACGGGACATGTCAAACCCTGCAGGTGGATTTAATTATCCGGCATGGCAAATAAGTTAAGTAGTAGGTATCAAGGACAAGATGTCGATAAAAGAAAATTGTCAATAATTTAATTTAATCGACATACATCAAAAATCTTAATGCGAAAAAGATTTTAGGCATATAACAATAAAAATCTCGAAAGTAATTTTGAGATAAAGACAGAAGTGCAATTACAATTCTTTAGTGGACTGAATTGTAATTTGTGAAATTAAAGATTCTAATTCGGGTTGAATTGGTGTATTCTGATTTCACTAGAAGTTTGATAGTATTCTTAATGGTCCCTATTGTAGCTCTATATGAAGCCTCCTATAGGTCTTGGCTACAAGGATGCGAAATACACAAAAGAAACAAAAGGAAAAAAAACCCTAGTTTTAAAAGGCGGCAGAAAAACGATGAAGGAGAGATCAGAAATTTGGAGCCCACCCTCCATCTGATTTGGTGCTTTAGGAATACGATAGAAGATCGTGAGATATTCGAGACGGTTTCCCATTTCATAGTTGAATATTGTTAAAGAGATCAATTCAGCGAGAGCTCAAAAGTATGATCTCTGCCCTCATTGAATCTATAAGATTGCATGTGCACAAATTTTTGTTGTTCGATCTGTACCCGCTCAAGGCGATCTTAGAAATTTTTCGCACTATCACTTCGTCAACATCACACCGGTGTTTCTGACTTGAAAAGTGTTCTTTTTTGTGTGTTTTTGACTGAATCAATCGAGAGCATACAGTTGTCTGTAGCAGAAAATCGCCACCACAACCCTCAAGTAATCTTAATCAAATCATCCTAATCAAACATGAGAGCAATTTCATGTTTGTTGCATCAGATAATAATAGCATACTAACATTCAATGTCAAAATTAAATAATACAACAACTAAGACATTTCTCCCAAGTATTTGGGGTAGGCTACATGAACCAAAAGAGAATTACGTCGGGTCGGGCACATGGATCAGCTTTCTCCACTCATTCATATTGAGCAATATGCCTTCACTAAGACCTTTAGCCTCTATATCTTGTCGTATTACCTCCATCCATGTTTTCTTCGGACTGTCCTGCGCTCTTTTAACTTGTCCTAAATTGATATGTTCTACTCGCCAGATGGCGCATCGTAGGTTACATCGCACATGACCAAACCATTGTAGGCGGTTTTCTCTCATCTTCTCTTCTATAGAGGCTACACCTATCTTAGTCTGAATATCCTCATTTCTCACCTTATCTCTCCGCGTATTATCACACATCCAACGAAACATGCGCATCTCTGCTAAACTCATCTTCTGGGCATGATATCTCTTTATAGCCCAACATTCTGTGACATATAACAAAGCTGGTCTAATAGCAGTCCGATAAAACTTTTCCTTCAGCTATAACGGAATGTCACAATCACATAAAACTCATGTTGCGCTCCTCCATTTCAACTAGTCGGCTTGGATCCTATGGTTGACATCACTGTCGATCTCCCCATCCTTTTGAAAAATAGAACCCTAGAATTTAAAATGGCTGCTCATCGGTATTTCTTATCCATCTAGTCTCACAATACTATAATCTCGGATTCCCTGTTTATACTATAATCTCAGATTCTCTGTTTACTGAATTTACACTCTATATACTCTGTTTTGGCCCTGTTTAATCTAAAACCTCGAGATTCTAGAGTTTGCCTCCATAACTCCAATTTGACATTTACCCCAGCTCTCGTCTCATCGACTAACACAATATCATCAACAAATAGCATACACCATGGTATCACATCCTGAATAGCTCTAGTAAGCTCATCCATCACTATAGCAAATAAGAATGGACTCAAAGCAGATCCTTGATGCAATCCAATTGTGATAGAAAAATACTTGTTATGCCTCCACAAGTTCTGACATTTGCCACTACTCCATCGTACATATCCTTAATTATGTCAATATATTTGATGGAAACTCTTTTTTTCATCAATGTCCACCATAATACCTCTCTCGGCACCTTATCATAAACTTTTTCTAAATCAATAAAGATCATATGCAAATTTCTCTTCCTCTCTTGAAATCGCTCTATAAGTTGACGAAGCAAATGAATTGTGTCGACCGCCCTGGCGTGAACCCAAGCTGGTTATCTGATATTGTTACATTCTGCCTTAACCTGTATTCAATTACCCTTTCTCAAAGCTTCAAGGTGTGACGCATAAGTTTTATTCCACGATAGTTTGAGCAACTCATCTTCAAGGCATGATATCTCTTTATAGCCTAACATTCTGTGCCATATAACAAAGCTGGCCTAATATCAGTCCAATAAAACTTTTCCTTCAGCCATAATGAAATATTACGATCACATAACACTCCTATTGCGCTTCTCCATTTCAACCAGCCGGCTTAGATCCTATAGTTGCAATCACTATTGATCTCCCCATCATTTTGGATAATAGAACCCAAGTACTTAAAATGACTGCTCATCGATATTTTTTGACCATCTAGTATCACAATACTATAATCTCAGATTTCATGTTTACTTAATTTATACTCCATATACTCTGTTTTGGTCATACTTAATTTAAAACCTCGAGATTTTAAAGTTTGCCTCTATTACTCCAATTTTGCATTTACCCTAGCTCTCATTTTATCGACTAAGACAATATCATCAGCAAATAGCATAAACCACGGTATCTCATCCTGAATAGTTTTAGTAAGCTCATCCATCACTATGGCGAATGGACTCAATGCAGATCCTTAATAGAATCTAATTGTGATAGAAAATCACTTGTTATGCCTCCACAAGTTCTGACATTTGCCACTACTCTATCGTACATGTCCCTGATTATGTCAATATATTTGATGGGGACTCTCTTTTTCATCAATGTCCACCATAATACCTCTCTTGGCATCTTATCATAAGCTTTTTTCTAAATCAATAAAGATCATATACAAATTTCTCTTCCTCTCTCGAAATCGCTCTATAAGTTGACGAAGCAAATGAATAGCCTCTGTCGTTGATCGCCCCGGCATGAATCCAAACTGGTTCTCTGATATTTTAACATTATGCCTTAACATGTATTCAATTACCCTTTCCCAAAACTTTATGGTGTGACACATGAGTTTCATTCCACGATAGTTTGAACAATTCTAGATATCACCCTTGTTATTATAGAGAGGTACTAGGGTACTCTTCCTCCACTCATTTGGCGTTTTCGTGGCTTGTTGGGCTCTGTTGGTCCCTAATCTTCCCGGGATCTCCCCCCTCTGGTTTTTCCCTATAAATGCTAGTTTCAACAGAGGAAAAAGGAGCGAAGACTAGGTTTAGAATTTTTGTTTATTTCTAAGGATTTAGGCTCTTATTAGCTAGCACAAAAGTTGTATTTTTGATTTTCAATTTGTAGTCCAGCATAAATACTTGTGAGAGATAGGAATTGAGTGCTTGTACTTGAAGATTGAAGTGACAGCAATACAAGAATCGAGCCACACTTCCTTCCACTCTTTTTTCGGTATGTCGTGCATTATTTACTTGCTTTCTTCTTTGTTTTCCATGAGTAGCTAGATCGATTTTCTGGCTCACTATTGTAACTCTCTCTAGTTCTTCTTCTCTTCTGGTTTTAAAGAAAAAAACCCAATGAATCATTTGCATGCCTTACTTAAAGCCTTTCTTCTTGAAAGTGTTCTTGAAGGCACATGAGGATGGGTTTGGATTGTTGAACTCTCACTTCTTTCATAAACGTTTCTTGAACTATTTTTACTTCATTCTTTCTTCTTCGCGCTTGATGATTTAATATTCGATTCTAAACGATTTTTCAAAGAAAAGATTGAACTCTTCCAACCATCTTATGTGTTTTACTTCAAACTTTCTAAAAATCAACTTTAAGTTTTGCCTATGATCAATTTGAGGCACTTAGGATTTCAATAGAAGAATGAACAATCGAGTAGTGAGATAGTGAGCCCAGATTTTCTTCCTTATTATAATCAACAAAACAAATTTTCAAACTTTTTAAATCACCTTCTCCAAAGCCTTTTCTAAAGTTGCAATTTCTCTTTGAATCATCTCTTTCTGTCCATTCTCTTTTCCATTAAAAAACGAACACAATTCTTTGTTTTTAAACGATTCACCGAAAAGCTTCCATCGCATTCCTCCTCGCAGACACGACCCGTTAGCCACAACCTACACGGTAAATTCTTAAACTCTTTGATTGTTCTTTCATTTTAGCAATCAATTTTTGGCGCCGTTACCGGGGAGGGAACAGTGTATTTATTTTCTAATAAGTTTTGTGTGTTGTTTCAGGGACTTGAAGATTCAGATCTAGCATTTAAGCTTTGCAAGAGAAGACTTGCATATTCTGTGCCCCTACTCTCGAAAGTAGGAAACAGAATTTCAAGAAATTGCGTTGCAAAAATTGAAAAATTCATTGGACTACTAAAACTCTTTTTTGCAGGACATATTGCTCGCAAAAAAATTAAGTTTTTGTATGTTATATTCTTGCTATATCTGCTATCCACCATCCCTGTTTTAAACCAACAGTAAAATACTTATTGAAAAGTTTAAAAAATTGATTAGACGTTTGCATTTTAGGCACGTGTCTTTTCAATTCATTTACTTTATTGTTGAAGAGTGCTGGAGTAAGGTACGTACGCATTGCATTTAGAATAGGACTCATCTTTGGTTGATTCATATCGCTTTGAGTGAATCTTGTTTATCTTGTACACTTACACAAAATTAATTTTAAGGGTAACACCCAATAACAAGATAAGGTGGGGATTTAATCACCCTTCCTTGGTCCAAAAATCAGATCCCAAGCACTCACAATCCCAAGCTTTTTAATAAAATTTGATAGACGTTGGCCCCTAGGGACATCCGGACTCGTTAAGAGACTGAGGTTGGAAATTATTTTTGATTCACACTCCAGTCAAATCAGTGACTAAGGTTGGGGATTGAGGGGCGAAACCCCGAAGGCTGGTGGTTTGACTTAATTAGGCCCGTCGCTTCTGCGCGGATACCTCCCACTAATCTTGCCCCCACCTGGCTGATTAGTTGTGGTCTGACTCGAGCAATAACCTTCTTCGGTTCATCGAACAGTTAGGAGTCGTCTAGGTCCAGGAATCCTAGATAGCTGGTGATTGTTTTTCCTTTTTCTTGTTTGTTATTTTTCTTTTTTTGATTGCTTGGTGAACTTGTTTGTGATTGTGATTGTGTATGCAAGTGTGGTCAAGAGACCCTAATTCATCTAGATTAACTAGAAACACATCACCACCCAACTTCGAAACAAGACTAGATTCGGTTATGGATCGACCAACATCTTTGCAGGATAGGTTCTATCCCATTAGAACATCACTTCCATCCTGCATCCAACTTCCATCGGTTGGTGAACACAACTTTGAGCTTAAGCCACAGTTCATCAATACACTCCCTAAGTTCTATGGCTTAGAGTCCAAAGATGCTTATTTCTTCATAAGAGAATTTGAGGAAGTATACTTAATGATGAAAATCCCACACCTTGCAGATGATGCTATTAGGTTGAGATTTGTCCCATTTGCTCTTAAGGACCTAGCCAAGAAATGGCTCTACAGCTTAGCGGCCGGCTCTATCACATCTTGGGATGGTTTCATCAAGGTCTTCTTGAAAAAATTCTATCCAATCCACAAGACCGCTCTCGTTAGGAAGAACATCATGCAGTTCAAGTAAGAACCTAGTTTACCGTTTTGAAGGTACTTTGAACGTTTCAAAGACCTCCTTGTCCAATGTCCTCATCATGGAATAGAGAAATAGCGATAATGCCAAATTCTTTATGACGGTTTAGACTACTCGACCAAGACCCTCTTAGAAAGCATGTGCCAAGGGGATTCTTGCAGAAGGATGAGTATGAAGGATGGGATTTATATGAGAATCTAGCTGAAGAGACCATCTAATGGGAAACTACTAGTGAAAGCTCTAAAAATCCTAACTCTATCTCTTCAAAAGGAGGTCTCCATTCGATTGAATCATCCATAGCTAACGAGGCTAAGTTAGCTAACCTAGCGAGAAGACTGGAAGCTCTAGAAACTAAGGAACCAAGTCCAGTCAATCAAGTCAGCCCGAACCAAGTTTCAACTCCGGGTTGTACTTACTGTCAGGCTATGAGTCATGTGTTTGAGGAGTGTCCTGTATTTCAAACTCACCAACATTTTTCTGAACCGATGAATGCGGCCTTCTCAAGGCCGAACAATGATCCTTACGCTCCAACGTACAATCCTGACTGGAGAAATCACCCCAATTTCTCATGGAGCCATCAAAATAATGACCACCCACGGTCAAACCATGCAAACCACTTCCATCATTCCAATAATTCTTCCAATCATCAACCAAACTTTTTCAATCACACGCACAATTCTCCCAACAATTTTGCAAATTATCAATAAAATTTTCCCAACCAAGCTCCAATATCTTCCTTCTAGAATCCTCAACTTGAAAGGAGAATGACTGATTTTGAGGAAAAACATGGAAAGGTACATGAAGAACCAGGATTCCCTTATGCAAACAATACAGAGGCTAGAGGGTCAAATGAGCCAGTTAGCCAATCCACAACAGGAGAGGCAAAAGGGTACCTTGCCCAGTCAACCAATTATGAATCCTAAGAATTCACAACAAGCTCATTTGGTTGAGGATCAGTCATTGAATCAATGCAATGTTGTTCATACATTGAGGTCGGGAAAGAAAGTTGATAACCTAGTGTCAACACCACCTAATCCTAGTCAGCACAATCACACTTCAGCATCCACCTCATCTAATCCCACTCCTCCTAAATTTGATGAATCTAAAAAAGATAAGTCAACCAGTCATGTGCACCAGCGTATAGCACCATTTCCTAATAGGCTGAAAAACAAGCAAAATCCACACATGGATAAGATAATTGAGATCTTTAATCAAGTGAAGATAAATGTGCCACTTCTTGATGCCATCCAACAAGTCCCATCTTATGCTAAGTTTCTTAAGGACATGTTCACCAAGAAGAGAAAGACTAATGTACCTAAAAAGGTCTTCTTAGCCACTAACATTAGTGAGCTACTATCAGGTCCGATCCCTGTCAAGTACAAGGATCCAGGTAGTCCAACCATTGCCTGCACAATAGGACAAGCCGAGATTAGTCGTGCACTTCTTGACTTTGGGGCAAGTATCAACTTGCTTCCATTCTCAGTTTATCAACAACTCGAGTTGGGCGATCTTAGTCCAACTCGAGTCACTATCCAACTGGCTGACCGTTCAGTGAAAGTTTCAAAAGGGGAGATTAATGATGTCCTTATCCGGGTTGGGGAGTTTATTTACCCTGTTGATTTCATAGTTCTTGAGACACAACCTGTGTCTAACTTCAATCATAGGGCTCAAACTCCTGTTATCCTAGGGCGACCATTCCTTGCTACTGCCAATACCATCATCAATTGTAGGAATGAATCCATGAGGTTAACTTTTGGGGACATGACTAGAGAAGTCAATGTCTTCAACCTAGAAAAACAACCTCGTAAGATAAAAGATCAAACATTTGAGGTGAACTTTGTTGAAAACAATTGTGATGAAGAGAGTGAAGATTTAGAAGATGAGTCGTTGTTTCTTAATGAATTATTTAAAAATGAATGCGATTATCTTGATGTCGAAGATCCTAATGTTAGAGTACCCTTTAAAAAGGGGAAAATTAATTTGAATATCTTCACTTTCGATGAGCCAACCAATAATGTATCACATGAGGATATAATTCAAGAACCTCCGATTGACATACTCCTTGAAAACCTCTTCGAAGAAGAACTCATGTGTTTAGATGAACCAACTAGGGATCTTTTCGTTAATTGCACATCTCTAAGGGAAAGTGTTGACCTAAGCTTTGAGGAGATATATGGAACTGAGTTAGAATTCTTAGGCATTCATAATGAAGAAGTTTCAAATGAGAAGGGTGGTGGTGACAAATTTTTGAATAATGATTGTAGCAATATGAGGAAGAAACACCTAAAGAAAGTGAGACTGGGGAGGCAGAAAGCTAAAATAACAAAATAATTGGCCTCTCCACTGTGCCCTATAAAGAGGACCCATTGGAATGATGGGAAGAGAGCTAGAGGGATAAGACCGAAAAAGATCTAGGTGTGGGAGAAACTTGATGTTGTACATATTTCTGTATAATATATGCACCTCTTTTACATTTCATTTCATGCATGTATACATTTCTTTCATACATTGGGGACAATGCATGAGATAAGTGTGGGGGAGGGTTCTAACATGATAACTACTATAACTTGAAAGAAAGAGAAAAAAAATTTGTATATATATATATATATATATATATATATATATATATATATATATATATATATATAACTTTTTGAAAGGTTAGAACAATATTTTGATATATTTTTTGTAAGAAATTAAGTCAATTTTAAGGAATAGGAAAATCATAATCAGGATTTCTTACACTTGGTCAAAATAAGATGACTTGTTTGATGTTTAGGGTTAGGAAGAAAATTTGTGAAAGTAATTTAGTCTTGATATTTACCTTGATGAAATATGCACACTAAATACACTTACACACTTAGGGTTTAAAAACAGAGACTCTTATGCCTTATAAAAAAAATTATATTATGAAAAAGAGAAAAAAATAAACAAATCTAATTATTGATTAGCTAGGTGCTTTGGCCTAAGAAAGCCTTGGTATTTATGCAAAAGATAATTAGATAAGTTTGAAAAAAAAAGGTATATATATAAGTCCTCTGATTAAGCTGGGTATTTATGCCTCATGAAGCATAAGTATTCACGCCTAAAAGGGGTACATCTTATAAATAAAAACCTTGGTTTTGTGGCCTTATCTGCTCGAGCGTTTAAGTCCTTAGGGGTGTTTTCTCACCTGGTGCCCTAAAACTATCCGGTTTGGGTGTCACCGACTGAAGGCTCGTTACATGGGCAGATTAGAAAGACTAATGAAATTGAGGAATAAAATCCACCAAAAAAATAAATACAAGGCATAGGAGTTAATGTTAAAGAACCCTTAGTCAACTTCACAGTCACGAGGGTGCATACGACTCAGGGTAAATTAATAGACTAGATGAGAAGTACAATTTGACTCCTTACTTTAATTGATGGCATGTTTTTGAATAAAGACTGAGTTTCGGAATGAAAATTTTGATATTCCTGTAACTTATAGATTACTTAAAACCTTACAAATATACTTCAAATATTTTCTCCTTTAAAAACGCTTTTCAAAATATTAACTTTTTTCTCTTTCTTTATGGATTTTGTGGTTGCAATTCGCTGAAAACCCTCACGAGACAAAACTCGTCCTCTAGGGGTAACCTAGAGGTTTAACGGCTTGTTGCACATGCTCAGTGCAATCGAGTGACCTGCGAAAGTGGTCTAATAATTGATTAGAATTAGTCTGATGTTTTGCTCGAGGGCGAGCAAAAGATAAGTGTGGGGTGTGATTAGTCACATATGTTGCATATACATTGTCACCTTACCATACTTTGTAGCTAATAAATCCTATTAATAAGTCTTCTTTTTCTTTGTTAAATGTAGGCCCAAGTGCTAAAAGAAAGAAAAGAGAAACAAGCCCAAAAGCCCACCAAATTCTGATTTAATTCAGAATAAATTTGAAATCAAGGAATCAGGGCAAAATCTTGGCATATCAAGAGGTTGAGAAGAATCCTCCCTGAATCAAGCGGTTGAAGCCAAACAATCAAAGGCTGTTTCGTCAACTTTTAGAGCAGAAACAAGAAAACCAGAAGAAGATACGGGAAATACACCAAACCAGGGGAGCCCGCCAACTGGGTGTGGCCACCTGGCCACACCAGGGCCCCAGAAACGCGGCCCAAGCCGCGTTTTCGTGGCTTGTTGGGCTCTGTTGGGGGAGCGTTTGCTCCCCCAATCTTCCCGGGATCTCTCCCCTCTGATTTTTCCCTATAAATGCTAGTTTCAACAGAGGAAAAAGGAGCGAAGACTAGGTTTAGAATTTTTGTTTATTTTCTAAGGATTTAGGCTCTTATTAGCTAGCACAAAAGTTGTATTTTTGATTTTCAATTTGTAGTCCAGTATAAATACTTGTGAGAGAGAGGAATTGAGTGCTTGTACTTGAAGATTGAAGTGACAGCAATACAAGAATCGAGCCACACTTCCTTCCACTCTTATTTCGGTATATCGTGCATTATTTACTTGCTTTCTTCTTTATTTTCCATGAGTAGCTAGATCGGTTTTCTGAGCTCACTATTGTAACTCTCTCTAGTTCTTCTTCTCTTCTGATTTTAAAGAAAAAGACCCAATGAATCATTTGCATGCCTTACTTAAAGCCTTTCTTCTTGAAAGTGTTCTTGAAGGCACATGAGGATGGGTTTGGATTGTTGAACTCTCACTTCTTTCATAAATGTTTCTTGAACTGTTTTTACTTCATTCTTACTTCTTCGCGCTTGATGATTTAATATTCGATTCTAAACGATTTTTCAAAGAAAAGATTGAACTCTTCCAACCATCTTATGTGTTTTACTTCAAACTTTCTAAAAATCAACTTTAAGTTTTGCCTATGATCAATTTGAGGCACTTAGGATTTCAATAGAAGAATGAACAATCGAGTAGTGAGATAGTGAGCCCAGATTTTCTTCCTTATTATAATCAACAAAACAAATTTTCAAACTTTTTAAATCACCTTCTCCAAAGTCTTTTCTAAAGTTGCAATTTCTCTTTGAATCATCTCTTTCTTTCCATTCTCTTTTCCATTAAAAAACGAACACAATTCTTTATTTTTAAACGATTCACCGAAAAGCTTCCATCGCATTCCTCCTCGTGGACACGACCCGTTAGCCACAAGCTACACGGTAAATTCTTAAACTCTTTGATTGTTCTTTCATTTTAGCAATCAATAAGTCTCTAGTCTTTCTCTCCCTTATTCGAGCAATTTTATATATATCTTTTTTAACCTCTTTGGTGTCCAACTTCTCATACACTTCTTTGGACACTTTAGCTCTTACATTTTGAACAGCTTTCTTAACCTCTTTCTTTGCTAGCTTATACCTCTCGAAACTCACTCCATCACAATTTTTCTTCAAATCTATATAAGAGTCTCGTTTGATCATAATGGCAGCTTTTACCTCTTCATTCCACTATGATGTGTCCTTACATGGTGGAGCACCACCCCGTGACTCGTCAAGTACATTTTTAGCTACTCTTTTAATGCAGTTAGCAATTTTGTTCCATATTGTATTGGGATCATCTTGGGCTTTCCAATCTGCTTCAGGTACTACTCGATTTATAAAAACTCATTGATTACCTTCTTTTAGCCGCTACCACTTAATCTTAGGATCTAACTTATATTTAGTCTTTCTAAATTTCCTTCTAATCCGGACATCTAAAATTAAGAGACTATGTTGAGTTACTACACTCTTACTCGGTACAACCTTACAATCCATACAACAACCTCTATATACTTTTCCAGTTAAAAAGAAATCTATTTGGCTCGCATTTGATCCACTTCTAAAAGTGATCAAGTGAGACGCTCTTCCTAAATCAAGTATTCGCTAAGATCAAATCATATGACAAAGCAAAAGTTAGAATTGAGTTACCTGGTTCATTTCTTTCCCCAAAACCAAATCCTCCATGTACATTATCAAACCCATAAAGACTAGTTCCTACATGCCCATTGAGGTCAACGCTTATAAAAAGTTTTTCTCTAATGTGTATGTCTTGCACAATCTCATCTAAATCCTCCCAAAATTGACGCTTACTTGACTTCTCAAGTCTTACTTATGGTGCATAGACACTAATAACATTAAAAATTTCCCTACCTAAAATAAATTTAACTAGTAAAATCCTATCACCCTTTCTCCTAACCTCCTCTACATCCTCAAGCAATTATTTATCTATGATCACACTCACCCCATTACGATTTCTATCTCCACCAGTATACCAAAGTTTATAACCTCAACGCTCTATAATTCTACCTTTTTCACCTACCCACTTAGTTTTCTATACACACAAAATACTAATATTTCCGTCTAACTATAGCATCAACTAACTCTGCTAATCTACCTGTAAGAGAACCTATGTTCCATAATGCTAACCTAATCCTATATTCATGAGCTAACTTTTTTAACCCTCACCTGCTCATAAAAGTGTGGAAACCCTTACCGATGTGGCGCGTTGTTTCTGGACGACGACCTAGCAACCCTTGCCCACTTTTCACTATACCCGGGCTCCGATGTAGCGCGTCGCTCAGTAGGGAACGCCCCAACGAAATTTAGTTCTTGGTTCATATTCATAGTATGTGACAATGTTTTACGTTGGCTGTCACAGGCCTACCACAACCCTCCTCCTTTGTCCTACCTTGAGACAAGCAGTGAACGGTGCACTAGCGGAGTTTAAATTAAATAATATATGCATAAAACTTTGAATAATGAATTATGATACATACATGCAGGGTGTGTTCTTCTTATAAGCGCTGCCATGTGCCCCCTAATTTTTTCTAAAGCATAAGAGCACACATGAAATTATGAACACATATGCAGTGTTACAAAAACATAAGGATATATAAGTCAAAAATCGTAAAATAAAATGGTAACCAACCTTGGCGCGGTAAATGATCGTCGTTAGATTCGTGGAAAGTTCTAAGTTCATGTTCAGAATAAAACCTTTGTTACGATGGAATAATAAATTTTGCATGGCAGCTAGGGTTGTTAAACGAACCTAAGGAGTAGGCTATTGTTCGTTTATTTAAATGAGTTTATAATTTTGTTCAAAATCTATTCATTTAATAATAAATGTAGAAGAGGAAACTTATAATGAGCCTGAACCAAACCTTAGGGGCTTGAAGAGAAGTTTGTAAATATGACCCACAAAAAGATCGCCCAAGAGTGCTAGCGGGCTGACGGGGACTTGGATTCCAATGAGGCAGCAACATTATCAGAATGGATCGCAGAATGGGTGGTTGCAGAAAGAAAGCCAAAAGATCATTTGTTTCGCAAACCTCACGTTTCTGCCCAGAATGTTAAAGCATTTTTAGCTCAGACCATGTCCAAGCAAACAAAGGGGCATTATCGAGCACGAGTGGGTATTAATAAATGTTCATGATTGCATATGATTTGAAACCAAATTATGCTTAATATACGGCCACTGCTACAGATACTCTTTTGAGTGCTCAAGTAAGTACCCACTACCCACACAAATTTCAAAGGAAAACATAAAAGAGTCTTAAAATTGATGGGAAATTTGCTGAAACTCCTTCAAAAATTGTGTAAATAAATAAGTACTCAAAAAAAAAAAAAAAAATACTCCAAACATTTATCTTAATATACACATTTGAGCCCCGTGTTTTAAAGCCTGCGCCCAATTCCATGTCTTTTCCAGGGAGATAAATTTCTTACCAAAAGCTAGCAAACACTTGAATAATGGAAATACTAGGTTAAAAAGAGAGAAGGGGAAAAAAAAAAAGAGAACAGAACTGTTTGTCAACATGAGAAATGATACTCAATAAAAAGAATGGATATAAGACTTGAAGATGGCATGAGACTAGAACATCTCTTTTTCTGAACCACAAGGCAACGTACAGCATATGACGATACCCAGATACAGATTCCCTCCCTAAAGCTCATTTCAATTTATTGCATGAGATGCACAGCTTGGGTGAAATTAAATTATCTGTCCAGAGAACAGTGATTCATTACAAGAGATTAGCCCTCGTCTTTGTACAAGAAAGAAAGCACTTGCGTCCTATAATTTGCTAATTTCCTTTTTGCACCTCTTGCTTCTACGGAGTAAAGGTAAAGGCAGTTCCCTACAGTAATGGCTGCCAAGCAACTCCAGAGGATCCCAACTCAGCGAATCTGTCCAATAAGCCACATGGTAATAAGACGATGTATTTCACGGCTAACCTCCCCTGAAACAATAGCTACTCGGGGCCTTGGTTTCCTGATTTCTTCCTACTCTTCCTGGATTTGTAAGATACAGCAGCTGATGCATGACGAAAGCTTCTATTGCTATCATCCCTTTTCCTGTCAATTTTAATCATTTTATTTCCTTTATTTGGCTTCTCATCCACAATCCTCTTTCGTTTCTTATAATTTCCTTTCGACTGGATCTTATCTGGTTTCCCAGAAGGAACGGCACCCTTTTCTAGAAGGTGTTGGCTTGGACCACCCCTCCTACCAATAGTCTTGTTCTTAGTGCTTGAGATTTCTTGTTGCTTCCTTCTCTTCACTTTGTGAAAATAATTAGAAGTGCCTTTCAAATGCTTTTGTGACTGATCTTCAAGGGTCCTCTTTTGTCTGCAAATAATACCATCATACAGGTGAGATAATGTTCAAGAGAATGCATTAAATTATTGACAAGGTTCCCTACCCATTATTTAGAGAATCTGCTGTGGATGCTGCAGAATTAGAAAGTTCATCAGGATTCTTCTTCCTTTGTCGCCCCTGCAATTAAAAGTCAGGGCTACATCTAGACTAGGCCTTAAATGAGGGAAAAAACACAGCACGCATGGATACTGAAGAAAAGTCTTTTCTTTATCAAGCAGATTGAAAGAGAGGTGAGTTCATGAAAGTTCAGTTTGACATGCATTCAGGTGAATTATACAGTTGGATAGTAGGGTACTTGGGACCTAAAAAGGTATTCTAGATGGTAATACTTCTAACTGAAAAAATCACAACAAAGCAAACATAATTAGCAACAAAGACATTTAGTAGCTCAACTATTGAATGCCATGAAAAGTTGCCTCTTCCTTGGATCCTTGAGACCTAAGTTACCTTAACAGACTATTACTCAAAAATTAAAGAATTTTTTTGTTCCAAGGTTTCAGAGCCGAGTGTTTACGCAATAAACAACTGAGTTCATGTGTAATGACTGCTATTTGTTGGCCCAAGGGTACAATCACCTTGTGTTTTGATGATTCTAAAACTCATGTGGTAAGTGTTACTAATCAAGTTCAAGTGTTTTAAGTTCACAGGTTTCAAGAGTTAGGTGTTTTGCTTTACTCTACTCTCAAAAGAAGGTATTGAGACACTCAAGTTGATTCAATCAAAAAGTCAAAATTTGATGCAGAAGCCCACTTGAAGATAATGTAAACTCTCGTAAGAATTTAGAATGTTTAAGTTTAGAATATTAGATTGGATGCTCAAGTAATTTTACACACTCTAAATGATATTCAACTAGTTTTTATAGCTTTGGTTTTTGATAAACCATCTCTTCAACAAAATCTTTATATATATATATATATATATAGAGAGAGAGAGAGAAAAATGTATATCAGCCCGCGGGCTGAGAGTACTCTCTCAGCCTGCGGTGACGTGGCTCGATTTGTCACCTCACTGACTTGCGGCCCGCTTTTAGGGAGAAGTTAAATTACCAAATACCCCTTATGATAACTTTTCCTTATTGTTTATTATTATTTTCCCCCCTTTTATTTTGCCGCTCTTTATAGGATATAAATTACTTTTCGCCTTATTTCTTTACCTCTTTTTTGTAAGATCTAGTTTCTCCTTTTCAGCGTGGGATAAAATTTTTTTTGAAAATATAAAATCTTTCAGATCAATCTTTTCAGCCTGCGATAAAATTCTACTTTATAGTTTATTTTTTTTATATATAATGTAGTCAGAGTCTTTGGTCGCATTGTAGATTTAAACTGCGACCTTAGTCAAAGACTTTGATCGCAGTGTACATGGTTAAATGCGACCAAGGTCGCAGTGTTGTTATTGATAAAGATGGCCAGCAACTGCAATCTAAGGTTGCATTACATGGACTGCGACTTTGATCGCAGTACGTTAAATAAGTGTTTTCCTTTAGATTAACATGCATAGCGACCAAGGTCGACAGTGCTGTTTTGGTTTAAGACTGCCGCCAGCAACTGCGACCAAGGTCGCCGTGTTGTTGTTTTATTAAGTGTTGTTTTGATGCGACTTGGAGTCACTCCGTGAGACGCGACCTGTCATAAAGATTTTATGAGATCTTTTTAACGTCAAGTCTACGTTGACGAACCCGCACCATTCGTTGTTTCCTGAAGCTGTTGTCCATTAAGGCCGACGGTTCTGATTAATGAACCATTAATTATGGTTATTATGGGCTGGCTATAAATAGGGCTCACACTCTCCCTTTAACAGCCCATAATTAGACTGTTTTCATTTGAGAGCAATTGCTCTGAGAATTTCCGCCTTCTTCAGAGTCTCTAACAGGGGCCTGCCTCCATGGATGAAGATGACCCTATGCACGAAGATGACCCAGAGCTTGATTGTCCTTTTTCAGGTTCGCTGGGCCTCTGGGAGTATATTTTGGCCGGTGAACTTGATCGATGTTCGTCCACAAGGGAAGAAGTCATGGTCCGCGACGTCCACAGTTTTTTAATACACGGGGACCTCAATAACACCACTGCTCTTATTCAATAAGGGCTCTTTTGATGTTTAATCTTCTTTGTACTGCTATATTGTAACAGTCAATCTTATTGTATAAGAGATCGTTTTTTGTATCATTTTCACATGCCTGGAGATAAATGCCTGGACATAAATAAAAAGACCTCAATAACACCACTGCTCTTAGTTAACAATGGCTCTTTTTGATGTTTAGTTTTCTTTGTACTGCTATATTGTAACACTCAATCTTATTGTATAAGAGATCGTTTTGTATCATTTTCACATGCCTGGAGATAAATGCGTGGACATAAATAAAAAGCATATTTGTTTTTTAATAAACTACGACCTTTTGGTCGCAGTCATGCATTGCAAACAAAACAACTTGGACCAGAGACGCAACTGCGACCAAGGTCGCATAAGACTACAGTGCAAACAGAAACAACTGCGACCAGGGTCGACATTGCGAGCAAAAACTGCGACTAAGCAACTGCTGCGGTGACATGTCACCTCGTCGCAGTGTTGTTGTTGATTAAGACTAAAGACCAGCAACTGCGACCAAGATTGCAGATTAATTTTTTAAGACTGCGGCCATCAACTGCGACCAAGGTCGCAGTGTTGTTGTTGATTATTTATAAAGACCACCAACTGCGACCAAGGTCGCAGTGTTGTTGTTGATTATTTATAAAGACCACCAACTGCGACCAAGGTCGCAGTGATGTTGTTGATTAAGAGTAAAGACCAGAAACTGCGACCAAGGTCGCTGTGTATTTTATTAAGACTAAACACCAACAACTGCGATCAAGGTCGCAGTTTATTTTATTAAGACTACGGTCAGAAACTGCGACCAAGGCAGCAGTGTTGTTGTTGATTAAGACTAAAGTGCAGCAACTGCGACCAAGGTCGCAGTGTATTTATTAAGTTTGCGTCCATGGTCGCAGTATTTCAACCAATACATAGTAGTAAAAAATGTAATTCACACAATTAGCTTTAGAAAACAGATTTATATATATTTAAAAAGAAAAACAAAATACAATTTTTTTAACTTCTAATCGTCGTCATCACCATCGTAATCAGATTCATCGTCAAGAGTCATGCTTTCGTCTTCTGTCTCTTCCTCCTCTTCAGGTACAGTCTCATCGTCGCTTTCTTCCTCTTCATGTTTGTGTTTTGGTTCATCAATGAACTCCCAGAAAGGGTCGTCTGTATCAAGCTCAGATTCTGACCCGTAGCGAGACATTGTTTCAGAACTAAACATAAAATCATCATTTGATGATTGGCTTCTTTCCGGTGAAGACGGTGGTGATGGTGAAGACATTTTTTGAATGTATTTTCGGAACAGTGAGAGTAACGAGTTTGAGCAAAAAATAACTTAGTATGTTTTTAATCCTTTGCTCATGACCCTTTATATGTATTTAATCCCGGAATTCCAAAAGGTTTAAGCTCTCGGACCACGTGAATATCTCTCAAATATATTTTCTATCTTTTCCCAAAAATTGTATACTTCCTAGGTGACTGTTCAGTTATCCAAAACAGTTTAAAAGTTAATACACTATAACTTTAAATTACTTTGAACTCCAAAACAGTACATTATTGCGACCAAAGTCGCATTGGGAACTGATAAATGATTAACTGCGATCATAAATTGCATCCGTAGTAGGATTGCGACTATGGTCGCAGTGTTTAAGAGCAGCAGTCGCAGTTTGGATATGTAATTAAAAGAGCTTATAAGTTAATATAGTGAGAAAGAGACCTTACAAAAAAAATAGAATTAAAAGCTTTTAAAAGAAGACAAAATATAATTGAATATCAGAAGATCAGGAAATCCTAATCCTCGTCATTATCACCATCATAAGCAGATTCATCGTCTTCATTCTTCTGCTCTTCCTCTTCATCACTTATTTCCTCATCATCTTGCTGTTTTTGAGGTTTTTTTGTTTCACCGATGAACTCCCAGAATGGATCGTCTCTATCAAGCTCTTCGTCTGACCCGTTGCTAGGAAGCGAGCCTACAGCATCAGAGGAAATGCTTTCATCAAGCATGTCTCCGTCAAGTGGCAGAGGAATAATGTCTTCTTCACTAACCCACATGAAAAATTCATTATCATCATGAATAGGAGGATCAGTTAATACATTATTTGATGTAGTGAGATAGTCAAAAGGAGTGAAGTCCAGACTGGTATCAGATTCACTAGAATATCCTAAAGACAAAGGACGGTGGGGGATTGATTGAAGTTGAATTCTGAGTGTTCAGAGGAAGAAGATGGGGAAGACATGATTCAAGAATGAATTTTTTTTTGGAAGTTTTGAAATCAAATTGAAAAGGAAGAGCAAAAATATAGTTTTTTTAGGTATGAGATAATATACTAGTAACAAGCATTATATAAAGGTGAATATTGTGGGAGAACATGAATAGTAATAATAATTGTTAGAGGTGATGATTGAGTATGTTAAGAAGTGGTAAAAAAAAAATTATATTTAATTGAAGATTTATTGCGGGAGAATCCGAAGTACAAATTAACTTTTTATAGAATTGTTTGGCTATATCTTTAGATTACGTATGGTGCACATCTTTCCTTTCTCGAGATTAACATTAGTGCATCTCTTTTTTTCTAGACTGGTGTTGTATCACGGTAGATATAATATTAATTACTTCTTTTACATAAGGCATGAGAAAGAAGATTGTGAATTTGGTCGCAGTACCGAAGGAGGTCGCATTGCTATGCGATAGCATTTTTTGTCTTGTATTCTTTATTCTGTATTAAGTCTGCGACCATGGAATGTTTTTTTACTTTTGAATGCTAGAAGTCGCAGTCGTCATTTAAAAGGGGTATTTTTGTCATTTTGATTCACGATTGTTTAGGCGGGATTTTTTGATTTTTTTTGGCGCCCACACTCTGCGACCGATGTGTGGCCTATATTCAGCCACGTCCCGCAGGCTGAGAAACTCTCTCAGCCCGCAAGCTGAGGTACAGTAAGCCCATATATATATATATATATATATATATATATATATATATATGAAAATTTTCAAATGAGAAACTTTCTCATAATAAGCTTCGTGAGAAAACCATATAAGAGAGATTTATGGATGATCCGAACCGTTTATCTTGATCTACATACTCTAATTAGACTACTAATAAAAAATCACGCGATTCTAACTTTTTTTACCTATGCATCAAGTGGCATCTTTATTCTACGGTGAATATAACGTATGTTTTGTAACCACTTGTTGTATGTATGAGTAAAAAGGCTCGGACTCGCGTGATTTTTAATTGATAGTCTAAATAAAGTATATAGATCAAGATGAACGGTTCGGATCACCCACATGAAAGCTCCTATATAGTTTTCTCACGGTCTTCGTGTGAGAAAGTTTCTCACACGAAGACTACTCTATATATATATATATATATATATATATATATATATATATATATATATATATATATATATATATCATTCTAAATAATTTAATACTTATATATGTTTTTATAAATGTATCAAAAGATTTACAAGTATTTTTCAAAATTTAAAATATTGTGTTTTTGGGCTGAATCATATCGACTGCCCACTGTGCAGTACAGAGTAATACTTTGGGGCCAGTCGACCCGGCAGTCAACTTCATGTGCACAGACATGGACATGAGCATGTGCACTAGGACCGCTCGGCCGACCGTTGACTGAAGCTCACTGCACTAGCTCCAGGTCAGTCTATCACCATACATTTCTAAGCTCTGAGCTCAAAAGTGTGTTCAAAACAGTCGACCGCCCGGTCAACCGAGCGCAACGGTTAACTTCTGTTTGCCAAGCCTGTTGACCGCCAGAGGAGCAGAACGAACAAATAGCCTTTAAAACGGCTATTTTTGGATTTGAATCTTTTTGTTTTATCTCCAGACGGATATATTTTACTTTTTTAGTGTTTAATCAGTGTTTTAATGACTGAGTTTACTCTCTAATGACTTTTTCCTTCTTTCTATACATAGTGATCATTGTAGAGAGTTTTTAATCTAGTTTTTGATCAAGAAAATAGTTTGAAAAATCAAGAAAAATTCAAGTTTTCAAAAGCTTTCAATTCCCACTCATTTTGTGCAAGTTTTCAGCTCCCAAAATCAAATCTTTCTCTGATATTTCTCTCACACACTCCTTGAGCCTCCAAATCTATATTCTATTCTATAGGAAGTTGTATTGAGAATTTGTGATCTTAAGGGTCACCAAATGTTGTAATCTTCATTTTCTTTGAGAGTTCCCCTTGGGTAGAAAATTGAAAGTTGGAGTTGAAGCTCCGGGTCTTACGGGATCATTTGTAGTTAAGTTCCAGTGGAGATAGTAGAAATTCTTTATTGTGGTGAAGGCAGGGACGGACATAAAGCAAGTTGCTCGAACCTCGAAACAAATCTCTCGTATTTGTGATTGCTTCTTTCTATCACTTACTCTTATTTACATTTTGCTTGCTTATAATTGCTCATATTTGTTCACTTGATACTTGTTGCTCTATTATTGTTGCTATTATTTTATAGGTTATTGTTGCTATTATTTTATAGGTTATATTCTTTCAATCAAGAACGCAATTGTGCACCTCAACTCTAATTTAAGATGAATATTGAGGAGAAGTTCAGAGCTTTTCACAGAGTAACTTCTTGGTTTTGATTTGCTGAGTAGTTGTAATTATTAATTCTTGTATTTTTCGCATTAGATTAACATATCACCTATTCACCCCCTCTAAGTAATTTCAGTATCAGAGCTTGGTACTCTTGTTTTTAGGTTTAACCACCTTATAGAGATCCTAATTTGCTAATTACATTATTTGCTTCACACACTTACACTCATAGCCGATAGTAAGACCCCACTCAATTTGACGGTCTTAACTTTCCCATTTGGAAAGCTAAGATGATCGTTTTCTTACAATTCCTAGAAAATCGTGTAGCAAAGGTCGTTACCAAACCTTTTGTCATTCCCAAGGGTGATGAGGACACATGATCCGACATTACTATTAAGAAATTTGATGCCAATGTCAAAGATCATTATGCATTTTTACAAGCTCTTAATGATGATATTTCTACATTTATTAATTGTAAATCCGCATATGATATTTGGTATAACCATGTTGTGCCCCATGAGGGGACCTTCGAAGTGAATAGGGCTAAAATTGATTTTTTGCGTTCTCAATATGAGAACTTTAGTATAGATAAAAATGAATCTATTGATGACATAATTACACGTTTTACTAAAATTACTAATAGTTTTTCTTCTTTAGGTGACACTATAGACAACAACAACTAAGCCATTTGTCCCAAGTATTTGGGGTAGGCTACATGAACCAAAAGAGAATTACGTCGGATCGGGCACATGGATCAGCTTGCTCCACTCATTCCAATCGAGCAATATGCCTTCACTAAGACCTTATTCGCAATCAGTGTTCTAAATATCCCCGATATAACCACGATATTGCGCCGATATTGCGTTTGCGGCACCTAGCCGCAATGATTTGGCACATCCAAACGATATAGCGATTTTCACCCAAAATCGCCGATAAATCGGCATGGACCCGATATATCGGCCACAATTTCGGCGATTTTGGACCCGATATAGCGTTCACACTCAATTTCTAGGTTAGATATTTGGGTAATTCGAGCGATGTGACAATATGACATTTGTGAAAATTCTACACTTGGATAGTGATTATGCATTTATAAGCTTAATGTAAATTATCGAGTTAAGTATATCTTAAACATATAAGTATGATGTTTTATGTAGCTTTATATAATTTATGCATATATTGTCTTATTGAGATGCAATTTAAGACAAGAAGATATGTATATTTACAGTCCGATTTTGACATCCGATTTTTGAAAATATCCCCGATATGTCCCCGATATATCCCCATCCCCGATAAATTTTCTCGGCCGATGTAGCCGCTGTGGCCGCCATTTAGAACACTGTTCGCAATATCTTGTCGTATTACCTCCATTCATGTTTTCTTCGATCTCCCCTGCGCTCTTTTAACTTGCCCTAATTTGATACGTTTTACTCGCCAGACTGGCACATCTGTGATCTACGTCGCACATGACCAAACCATCGTAGGGGGTTTTCTCTCATCTTCTCTTCTATAGAGCCTACGCCTATCTTAGTAGGAATATCCTCATTTCTCATCTTATCTCTCCTCGTGTTACCACACATCCAACGAAGCATGCGCATCTCTGCTACACTCATCTTCTGGGCATGATATCTCTTTATAGCCCAAAATTCTGTGCAGTCCGATAAAACTTTTCCTTCAGCCATAATAGAATATTACGATCACATAAAACCAGTGTTCTAAAAAAAGGTTTAAGAGGCCGATTAATCGGTCGCTTAAATGTTTTCGGCCTGAAACCGAACAGAACTTGAAGAAAGCGGTCGGATTACTTGGCCAGGCGATTAATTCGCTTAAGTGACGATTAAGTGTCTAATCAGTGATTAATTAGTGTCCGTTTAAATGTTATTCAGTCGTTTTCTAAATGGGTTCGAATTTTGAACCCATTAAGCTAATTGAACTCAAACCGATCCATTGTTACTTTTCTAAATGGAGGTACATTGATGTACTTTGAACTGATTGACATTATTACTTTTTAAATTCCTCTTAATACTAGCAATTTAATTTTTTAAGTTATGTTTGCTATATCTTTTATAATTTTTTTGAGAGTTTATAGAATTAATATTTGCGTGTTTTAAGTATTATAATATTATTATATATTAACATAATAATAAAACGTGTAATTCGTTTAATCACCGTTTAAACCGTTTAAGCATTATGCGCTCTAGGACCGCGCGCGTACTGAAACCGCTTTTTAAAACATTGCATAAAACTCCTATTGCGCTCCTCTATTTCAACCAGCCGGTTTGGATCCTATGGCTGCAATCACTATTGATCTCCCCATCCTTTTGGATAATAGAATCCCAAGTACTTAAAATGACTGCTCATCGGTATTTCTTGACCATCTACTGTCACAATACTATACTCTCATATTCCCTGTTTACTGAATTTACACTTCATATACTCTGTTCTGGTCCTACTTAATCTAAAACCTCGAGATTCTAGAGTTTGCCTATATTACTCCAATTTTGCATTTACCACAGCTCTCGTTTCATCGTCTAAGACAATATCATCAGCAAATAGTATACACCATGGTATCTCATCCTGAATAGCTCTAGTAAGCTCATGCATCACTATAGCAAATAAGAATAGACTCATTGCAGATCCTTGATGCAATCTAATTGTGATAGAAAAATCACTTGTTATGCCTCCACAAGCTCTGACATTTGCCACTACTCCATCGTACATGTCCCTAATTATGTCAATATATTTGATGGGGACTCCCTTTTTCATCAATGTCCACCATAATACCTCTCTTGGCACCTTATCATAGCTTTTTCTAAATCAATAAATATCATATGCAAATTTCTCTTCCTCTCTCGAAATCGCTCTATAAGTTGACGAAGCAAATGAATAGCCTCTGTCGTCGATCGCCCCGGCATGAACCCAAACTGGTTCTCTGATACTTTAACATTCTGCCTCAACCTATATTCAATTACCCTTTCCCAAAGCTTCATGGTGTGACACATGAGTTTTATTCCACGATAGTTTGAACAACTCTGGATATCACCCTTGTTCTTATAGAGAGGTACTAGGGTACTCTTCCTCCACTCAATTGGCATCTTTTTGGTTAGCCAGATCTTGTTAAAGAGGTTTGTCAGCCATCTCACGCCCACCTCTCCTAAGCATCTCCATACCTCAATAGGAATTCCATCCGGGCCAACAACTTTTCTTGACTTCATCCTCTTCAAGGCCTCTTTAACTTCAGATTTGCTAATTCTGCGTATATAATTACGGTTCATATCTTGGCATTGAATGGTAAGGTCATCCAAATCTTGAGTAGAACTACCATTGAATATTTGTCAAAATACTCTCTCCATCTTTCTTTGATTTCATCTCGAACTAAAACCTTCTGATCCTCATTTTTGACACAACTCATATTACATAAATCTCTAGTCTTTCTCTCCCTTATTCGAGCAATTCTATATATATCCTTTTCAATCTCTTTGGTGTCCAACTTCTCATACACTTCTTTGTACATTTAAGCTCTTGCATTCTGAACAGCTTTCTTAGCCTCCTTCTTGGCTAGCTTACATCCCTCAAAACTCACTCCATCACAATTTTTCTTTAAATCTCTATAAGAGTTTCATTTGAACTTAATGGCAGCTTTTACCTCTTCATTCCACCATGATGTATCCTTACATGGTGGAGCACCACCCCGTAACTCACCACGTACATCTTTAGCTACTCTTTTAATGCAGCTAGCAATTTTGACACTATAGACAATGACAAAAAAAATAAGGGTCATTCGAGCTCTTCCTCCATCATGAGAAGTCAAGTTGGAGAATGGTCCACAAAAGAGATATTCAACAATAGAAAATGAAGATGGCAAGGAAAAAAGGAAAGAAGCGGAAATGACATAGGGCATTGCTACAATTGCAAGAAGCCCAACAACCTCATAGCCGATTGCCCGAAAATGAAGGCGGCATCCACATCAAAGAAGCCTTACAAGAAGGCTTTGAAGGCTACAAGAGATTCGAAAAGCGAATACATAGATATTGACAACGGCAAATGTTTGTTTCATGGCTCATAAAAATGAAACAACCAAAGTATTTCGAAAACTAATTTAGATGATTCCAATTTGTCTATAGATGAACTAGGAGATGCTTTTGAACGACTTTCAAATAACTATGATATTCTTAAAATGAAAAAATTAAAGAAAATAAAATTTTGTAAAATATGGTTTTAAAAAAAAAAGAAGATTTCTCTCTTGAAAATACTAAAAAGGATTTTGATGCCTATAAAGTTTCTTGTAAAGTTAAATTTTTATTATTGATGAAAATGAGATTTCTTTAATGAAAAGCAAAATTAATACTTTGGGCAATGTTTTAAAGAAATGTGAGTTTGATAAGACTAAATTAGAATCCATATTTCCAAAGAGACATACTCAAAGGAAACCACCACCACTTGTTTCACACAAACATCATGCTCACATCCACACAACATGCTCATCATGCTGACAACACACCATACTTTCAAGTATGCCAAAGTGTACACATGTACATATTGTGACCGAAAAGGTCACTTGACCAAGTTTTACTATGATAGATTAAATATAGCTGATAATCATGTTTGGGTTCATAAGACTAACATTATAGGACCCAAAAAAAAATTGGGAACCAAAATCAGCTCTTGTTTTAAATGATGTAGGTTCACACTAAGCTCCCAAGACGTAGAGAGCAGTGGTACCTTGATAGTGACTGCTTATGGCATATGATATGGGATATCAACAATTTTGCAATCCTATCAAGCCTAGTGAAGGTGGCCTTGTCACATTCAGAGATGATTACAAGGACAAAATCATCATTATAGGTAATTTCAAAATTGGTACATCTCCTTTAATAGAAAATGTTGCTTTAGTGGATGATCTCAAACATAATCTATTAAGCATTAGTCAATTGTATGACAAAGGCTTAAGAGTTATTTTTGATGGTACTTGTGATGTTGATAAGAAAAATAATTCTTGTGTGTTTTCTGATTTTCGTGAAAACAATGTTTACATTATTGGTATGAGAAATTTAGATTATCATGCTACTTGTTTATCTGCTATTAATGAAGATTCATGGTTATGGCATAGACAGTTGAGTCATATTTCATTTGACCACCTATCCTGTGCTGGTTCCAAGGAGGCAGTGCAGGGTATTCCAAAGTTGAGATTTGAAAAGGACCGCATTTATGATGCGTGCCAACTTGAAAAATAAGCACTTGAAAAACAAATCAAGTCCTCTTTCAAATCCATTAAGGATATTATGACATCTCGTCCATCAAAATTAATACATAACCAAAACCGAGAGTTTGAGTGGTAATCATTTTGTTTTCATTCTTGTTAATGATTTTTTGAGATTTACTTAGGTTTTCTTTTTGAAACACAAGGATGAAGTTTTCTCGTATTTCAATGTTTTTCGAAAAAGAGTTGAAAAAGAAAAGAATTTTTTGATTTTGTGTATTAGAACTTATAGAGGTGGTGAGTTTGTCAACCACTCCTTTATTACTTATTATGAAGAAAATGAAATTAAACATAAGATTTCATGTCCTAGAACTTCACAACAAAATAGAGCCGTCGAAAGAAAGGATAGAACTCTCCAAGATGGCTGGACTCAGACTCCCTCAATATTTATGGGCAAGGCCATAAGCTTCCTAGGCCTGATAGACCAACCATTGGCACTAAATGGCTCTTTAGAAACAAGTTAAATGAGTCGGGTAATGTAGTTAGAAATAAGACTAGGCTAGTGGCTCAAAAGGTTGCAATCAAATCGAAAGAATCGATTTTGAAAAGACCTTTGCACTCATGGCACAGCTCGAAGCCATACGCAAGACTCTTGCTTTTGCCTCATTTAAAGATTTCAAGTTATATCAAATTGATGTTAAAAGTGCTTTTTCTTAATGTTTATATTGATGAGGATGTGTATGTTGAACAACCTGGGTTTGTTAATCCTACATATCTCGATCATGTGTTTAAGTTAGAAAAAACTTTATATAATTTGAAACAAGTGGTACGAAGACTTAGTAGTTTTCTTGCAAACAAGAGTTTTGTTAAAAGGAAAGTAGATACTACATTGTTTACCAAGAATGTTGATAATAATATTTTAATAATACAAATTTAAGTTGATATTAATTTCGGTTCAACTAATGAAAATTTGTGCAAGGACTTTGAATCTTGTATGGAGGAATTCGTAATGATTATGATGGGTAAGCTCAACTACTTCCTTAGACACCAAATCAAACAAAGAAGTGATGTAATATTTGTGAACCAAACTAAATACACCAAAGAATTAATCGAGTTGGGCTAGAGAACGCAAAAGTTAGCAAGACTCCTATGTCTACAACAACTAAGCTTGATAAGGACGATCAATGTAAAATTATTGACATCAAATTATATTGTAGTATGATTGGTAGTTTCCTATTTTTGACGACAAGTCGGGTATTATGTTTAGTATTTGTGTTTGTGCTAGATTCCAATCGTGTCCTGAAGAGTCTCATTTGAGTGCGGTAAAATGCATCATCAAATATCTTAAGGGGACTATTGGTATGGACTATGGACTTGTGGTATCCGAAAATCGGACAATTTAACATGAGTTATACGGACGCCGACTATGCCGGTTGTAGAGTGGATATGAAGAGCATTTGTGAAACTTGTCAATTTTTAGAAAATTGACTTGTTTTGTGGTCTTCCAAAAAGTAAAATTATGTGGCCCTCTCAACTGCAAAGGCGGTATTTTACCGCCTAGGCTTGTGCACAAATCCTTTAGATGAAACATACTCTCTGCATTATGATCATGTTAAGATTTATTCTGATAATACTGTACTATTCATATGACCAAAAATATAAATTAACATAGTAAGACCAATCACATAAGATTCGGTATCACTTTCTTTGAGATCATTATGAGAAAGGTGATATTGAAATCGATTATGTTTCTACATATTAACAATTGATCGATATTTTCACAAAACCTATTGCTTACAATAGATTTTCCTTTATTTGTGGTGAACTAAATGTTTGCATGATGAGAAAATTGATTTTCAAAATTCATATTTCATTTGGTATTTTGTTTTACAAAATTACTTCATCTCCTTTTTGATGTATGACAAAAGGGGGAGAAAAAGTTTGAGTTATTTTTTTAAAGCATTTTTTATTTCCATTCTCTTGCAATATTGAGTCAGTTATTCTTATTCTCTATTGCATATGTTTTTGGTGGATGGTCGTTTCTGCATATTGTTCTTAATCGTTGATATTGTTAATATATATGTGACTTGCTTATCATTTGTTATATCCATAAGTCATGTTGAACTTGACTGAGCGTAATTTAAGGGGAGCTTTTTTTTTAAAGGTCTTCATATTTTTATAAAATAACTCATGAGTTTTGTCATCATCAAAAAGGAAGAGATTGTTGGCCCAAGGGTATAATCACCTTGTGTTTTAACGATTCTAAAATTCATGTAGATTACTAATCAAGTACAAGTGTTTTAAGTTTACAAGTTTTAAAAGTTAGGTGTTTTGCTTCACTCTCTCAAAAGAAGGTATTGAGGCACTCAAGTTGATTCAAGCATTGGACTCGAAGCCCAGAAAGTCAATTTCGTTTTTGAAGAAGCCCACTTGAAGACTTGAAGATAGTGTAAACTCTTGTAAGAATTTAGAATGTTTAAATTTAGAATATTAAAATGGATGCTCAAGTAATTTCACACACACTCTAAAAGATTTTCAAGAACTAGGTTTTATAGTTTTTATAGTTTTGCTTTTTGATGGACAATATATCTTCAACAAAATCTTTATCTATATATATTTCATAGATTGTTTCACTTTAAATAATTTAATATTTATAAAAGTTTTTATAAATGTATCAAAAGAATTACAAGTATTTTACAAAATTAAAAATATTGTGTTTTTGGGCTGAAACCGGTCGATCGCGCATTGTTTGCAGTGCAGAGTCGTGCTCTGGGCTGGTCGACCCGATGGTCGGCTGCATGTGCACAGATGCATGTGTACAGGGACCGATTGACCGCTCGGTCGACAGTTGGCTGAAGCTCACTAGACTGGCTTCAGGTTGGTCGACCGAGCGGCATGGTTCACAGTCGCGGTCTCGGCCGCCGACTCGGTGGGCACTGAGACGAATCGATCTCGGCGACTCGGATCGGTCTCGGGCGATATGCGCAAAACGCTACATAGAAAGCTCAAAAAATTCTGAAAAAATCATGACAAATCTAAAAAAAATATAGACATCCACATTCATGTATCATATGTCCAAAACATATCACCTAGCACACTAAACATAAAATAAAAGTATAAATACACGCGTCGTCGGTAGAAGCATATTAAAATACATGCACAATATAGTAAATTGCACAAACTACATTCATAAATACATGCTAATGTAGTTATTTTCACATTGAATTGCGATTAAGCACAAAATCATCTCTAGGTAAGTAGATAAAATGATACTAGTGCTCGTATATCTCTCAAGTTGTGGTCTGTAGTCATGGACATGTCACACCATAATGTTGGCCTGATTTCAAACTCAACATTTGTATATGACCTTCAAGACTATAAGTTCCTCCATTAGTACTATTGTTGCCCTCATTATTGTCATCATCACCACCGCCGCCATCATTATCATCACCATCTTCACCATCATCACTACTAGAACTGGATAAAACCCTCACATCTTCACACCACCATATGCTTCTCTTATACCTCAGAAGGGGAGAGATCGAAAACAGGGAGAGAGAGGGAGGGGGAGGGGAAAGATAGAGAGAGTCGGGAGATGGAAAGGGAGAGAAAGAGAGTGGGTGTGAGAGGGAGGGGGAGAGAAACAGAGGGAGGGGAGGGAAAGAGACAGAGAGAGAGACAGGAGATGGAGGGGGAGAGATAGAGAGAGCGGGTGAGAGGGTAGAGGAGAGAAAGAAACAGAGGGAGGGAGAGGGAAAGAGACAGAGGGGGAGGAACATCACCTGGGGCTGGGGAGGAGCGGCCGGCGGCGATCGGGCGGCTGCGGAGTCTAAATTTGAGCGGCGATGATCGGGCAGCGGCGACGATCTCCAGATCTGAGCGAGAGGTAACTTTTTTTCGTTTCTTTTTTTCTTTATACCCGTTTGTCATGGGGTGAAAATACGTTTTGAGCTGCCTCGGCCAAGAATCGGAGTCGACTCGATCGACTCGGCCGAGTCACAACCATTTCGGCCGTGAATCGGCCGATTTAACCGAGTCAACTCCGATTCTCGGCCGAGTCGTGACTCGGATCTCGGAGCGGGCCGAGACGGATACGACTCGGCCGACTCGTCTCCGACTCGGCCAAGTCTTTGAACCATGCCGAGCTGTCGACCACCTATACATTTCTGAGCTCTGAGCTCATAAGTATGTTTTGGACGGTCGAACGCCTGGCCAACCAGCGCATCGAATAACTCTATTCGACAACCCGGTCGACCGCCAGAGGAGCAGAACAGACAAATAGCCTTTAAAACGGCTATTTTTGGATTTGAATCTCTTTGTTTTATCCCCAAACGGATATATTTTACTTTTTTAGTGTTTAATCAGTGTTTTAATAAGTGAGTTTACTCCTTTTCCCCTTTCTAAATAGGGGTCATTGTAGAGAGATTTTAATCTACTTTTTGCATCAAGAAAATCAAAAAATAAAATCAAGTTTTCAAGAGTTTTCAAGAGCTTTCAATTCCCACTCATTTTGTGCAAGTTTTCAGCTCTCAAATAAAATCTCTCTTATTTCTCTCACGCTCCTTGAGCCTCCAAATCTATATTTTATTCTATAGGAAGTTGTATTGAGAGAGTTTGTAATCTTGAGTCACCAAATATTGTAATCTTCATTTTCTTTGAAAGTTTCTCTTGGATAGAGAATTGAAATTTGGAGTTGAGGCTCCGGGTCTTGCGGGATCATTTGTAATCAAGTTCTAGTGAAAATAGTAGAAATCCTTTATTGCAGTAAAGGCGGGAACGTAGAGGAAGTTGCTCAAACCTCGAAACAAATCTCTTCGAGTTTGCGGTGGCTTCTCTCTATCTCTTACTCACTCTTATTTATATTTTGCTTGCTTATAATTGCCCATATTTGTTCACTTCAAACTTGTTGCTTTATTATTGTTGCTATTGTTTTATCGGTTATATTCTTTCAATCAAGAGGCAATTGTGCACCTCAACTCTTATTTAAGAGGAATATTGAGGAGAAATTCAGAGCTCTTCACGAGTAATCCAGCTTCACTTTTTGGTTTGATTTGCCGAGTAGTTGTAATTATTAATTGTTGCATTTTCTGCATTAGATTAACATATCACTTATTTACCCCCCCTTCTAAGTGATTTCACTATTGAATATGGAGAATGATAGACGAAAGGAAACAAGTCACAAAGACTGGATCAAGTCATCGTGCCGCCAGACAAGTCAGTTTATACTTTCAACAAGATTCAAGTGATGAAGATGACTAGAATGAAGACAAAGCTCCAAGATGATGTACAAGATCCTGCAGAAAGATTGGTAAATTTGTATGCACATATCTTGTACTTTGGACATACTGTATGATTATTTGGGTTTATTATGCATTTGGAAGCTTGCTTAAGCTCAAATATGTACTTGTATGCATAGTAAACTTCCTTGCATAACAACGCGACTAGTTGAGCTTAAGATCGAATAATATGATTTCAGTGCCCCAGCATGCTCTAGTACACATTGATTGAAACAGTCAAGTTTGAACTCAAATCATACGGACGTAGCACATGTATACGTCTAATGCGCTCATACCATAGGCACCAACCTGAATTCCTGGTCAATTCCCAACATGGCTTAGATGAAGAAAAAAATCATCAAATTACATACATTTGGAAAGGTCATCAATCTAGATTTTACTGGGGTCCCAATCACTCAAATCCAAGATTTATAGGGTCATGTAAAAATGAAAACAGACTACAGAAGCTTGACTACAAAAGCTGTTGGACCAACATTTATTATTCAAACAACAAAATATTATAGAGGGGTGGAAAGATCTGCAACTCTAGAATCCAGTGCTTTTTTAACCACTTGATGCAGAGACCCAATAAGGAGAGATATGTTCAAAACAATACAGGTTATGAAGTCGGGACAAAGAGTTGAAAGTTGCATCCTGAGGAATCTGTCCACCAAGTGTCTTTGCAGGCAAGTATGGCTGTAAATGGGCACTCATCTAATGAAAATGAACAACTGGAAAGTTTACTCCAATGATCATAATGGCTAGGTTTCTAGAAACGGCAATGATCATAATGAAATGAACATACCCATAACCACTCATCTAATGATATTTTTTAATCTAGTTCAAGCCTATTACTTGCGTTCACTACTGCGGTGGAGATTTTCCAACGCGATTGATAGAGGAGTCAATTTCGCCCCGCAGGGAATGAAAGCACTCAGAGATTCACACAGAGAGCAAGCAAAAACACAAGATTTTACGTACAAACCCAATTTGGGAAAAATCACAGGGAGAAGGGAAAGAATTCACTATTTTCCAAGAGTTACAGTGAAGTTAGAACTCTCTTTACAATCTTGGTACAACAAGGAATGATTTTAATTCTTCTTCCGGTGAGGGTTAGGACTGCCCTCCCTTCGTCCAACTCTCGGTATATAAATACACTGAGAATCATTATTACTGGTGCGAGTCATATGGGTTTCCATAAAAGCATGATTTACACGTTGAGATTTCTTTGTAACGGCCTTAATTGTGTTCTTGGTTGCAGGAGTGACTCCTGCTATTTTCTGTAACAGTCTGCGTAGAAATAGGAGTTGTTGCACGTTTGAAACATGGGATAACCTGGCGGAGTAACGATCTCCATGAATGTAGGTGATGATCAAGGAGGTCGGTTGTTGCCTCCGTCTTTCCCGAGACAGGAAGAATTGAACTCGGGATGGCATGCTCTCGAAAGGAGTGACCTCGGGAACGACAGGATGACGCTTCGGGGAGATGTTCTGCTGACACAACTTATCGTCTGTCTTCGGGAGGTTTTGATGAAGCAGGACATGTGTCGTGATCCTGGTTAGATCAGAATCTGACCACTACAACTACTCATTTCAAGGTTCTCTGAATTTATTTTTATGTTTAATCATAAAGTCCTCTCTTCTTGTGTTCATTTGCATTTATAATATAGATTGAAGAGTGTATTTTGGACATTCCATTTGAGAGTGTTAAGTCACACTTATTCTTCTCAGCTCAAAAGTCCTTTTGGCTTTATTCTAGCATTAAGCCTATCATCAATCCTTTACCAAAACCCTCCACTATATCAAAGAGAGATATTAATGTGCTTTGTACTTGGGGATCTTTGAAAAAGAGATTGAAACTCATCTTCTTTCTCAATGTGAAGTGAACCTCTTGGGCAGTGTTTTAAAAAACTCGTTATGTAACCCGTTATAACTCGTTATATAATGTAACGTCGACCAATCGTTATGTAACAGGTTTAAAAAACGCAATGTTTGATAACTATGATTATTTTGCCCGTAACTTACGTTACGTTACGTTATTAACGTAACGCACTGTAACCTACGTTACGGTGCAAGTCGACTTTTTATAACCCCCCATATTCTCCCGGTTTATGACAAAAAAAATCTCAAATTCGCTCGCTTATCATCCTCTCTGCAACTTTGCAGTCGTCTCCTTGTTCGGTGCCGAGAAGAACGAAGAAGACATACCTCTCTCCGATCGACAGCAAAAGAACTCCTCCTCTAGTGGTTCTCGCCTGTATCGTCTTCAAGCGGTGGTTCTCCGTCTCTAAGCACATGTAAGCTATCTCTCTCCCTCGATCTCTCTTTCTCTTCTCTCTTATTCTTTAGTCCCCCCCGGATCTCTCTCTGCTCTCTCTCCCTCCCGATCTCTCTCTCTGCTTTCTCTCCTGATCTTAAAGAGAGCAGAGAGAGATCAGGAGAGAAAGCAGAGAGAGAGATCGGGAGGGAGAGAGCAGAGAGAGATCAGGGGTAAAATATCGGAGCGAGTGAAGGACACGGAGGTATAATTGAATAGCATATTGTAAATTGAATTATGAATTATAATAAATAGAATGACTAAAAATTATGAATTATGAATTATTGTAAATTGAATTATAAATATTTGTGTAGATTGAATAGCATGGCTAAAAATTATGAATTATAATGAAATATGCGGACCAGATTGTTGTTTGTGGAGATGTAATTATGAATTATAACTTGCAAATGTGAAAAATTATTGTGATACTTTCTAAAATTGTTGTGAGGCTTGTTAAATATGTTATATATTGTTTTGATATTTTTTAGATTTATAAAATTATTTTCCTATTTATATAAATTCTTAAATATAATATATATATTAAATCGTGTAACTTACGTTATGCGTTACGTTATAACCTATATTAACATAACAGAAGAAAAACGTTATCATTACGTTATCGTTATTTTAAACATTGCTCTTGGGTATAAAGAGGTAAAAAAAATTAGATACTTGACTTTATATCAATCATGAGACTATATAATACATATACATATTATATTGTTACACGGTTCCGGATCAACCAAGTTTTTTAAAAGAAATTTAAAGAGTCAATAATCGTTCTGTTAGAATTAACCCTTGCAGAAGTGGATGAAAGAAAAGGTGTTACACCAAACCATGAGGCATCACCTGTATCCCTGAGTTTGCTTCTCTGAACTCTATCGTGTTTTGCTTGTTATTGTTTAATTGCTTGAAACTGTTAATAGTTGATTGTAAAGCATAGTATCTTAAGTCCATAGTAGTCTGGCTCAACTAAGAATAATCAATCAAATCCACTGACTGAAAACCCTTGCTAGGATAAAGTAATCTGATAATATCTTCAAGATTATTTAGTTTTGCATGACAATATGATCCATTTTCTGCTGATGCCGCAGAAGTTATTCACTATCATTTCTCCCATGGAATCAACCTCGAGTGTTTTGAAATGCACAAGGATGAGGAATTGAAAACTAGCAAGGATGATCTAATGTTGCAGGAGGAGTGAAGAGGTGGACATTATGGAACACAAAACTGGATGTTGAGTAGGAGGTCAGTACTCACTGAGCAATCTCAGAAATTGTTTTAGAAATGACATCATCTCCATTCTTCAATCTGGATACAGCTAGTATTAGATCAGGCTGCGGAATCCACTTAGCTTCATTTGGCATAACAGACTTGCTATGGATCAAAGCTGAACATATCACAGGACCGTCAATTGATGCCAACTCCGCAAACACCTCAGGCTGCTTTTTTAAAACAATCTTCTCATAGGAGGAAGCATGCCAGCTTTGATTCAAAATAGGTCTCTCCTAATTTGTTATAAATTTGCTCATTACATTTCCACTGACTTGTATGCAACGCTAAGAAGATAATGACTATACCTCTTGCAACATCTAAGAGATAGAAAGAAACTTGGAAGAAGTTTTTTTTCTCACTCCTCAATTCCAGGTGTTAGAACATTCCTCCATTAGTATAAAAATACAAACTCCATGTTGAAAGCTTATGTGTTATATTCTTTAGATTTTCTTTGGAAGTCATGAAACATCTCCACAATTAAGGCATCACATTGAAGATATAACATAACTCATAATCAAATCTTGGCAACACTTTCAAGTAGCTAACTTCTTTGAAATGAATGGCTTGACATATCCTCCAACCCATCGAAGGCTCCAAGAATCACTTCAAAAATCTCCTATGTTGTATCATACCTTACAGAATATCTAGTAATATGATTCACGAATTTCACAATGGCGACATGCTCTGACGACTTGCACGTCTATATTTGGATTTAAGAGCTTATTTACTATTAAAGCACACAAAAAAAATCTAATGAGTTCAACATTGACTTACATAGTAATTACTAAAATAAAAGATCAGGAGTAAAATCAAAAGATGAAGCAATCACCGGTAGGAGAAGAAAAAGGGAGTTACTAAGTCTTCAAGTTTGTACTCAACATCTTTGGCAAATACAATCTAGATTAGTGATCAAATTCTATTTGTAATGTTTGTAGTGATCTACATTTGGAAAGAGGGAAACACAATTTACATTCAAGATCGAATTTGCAACCAAATTTCATGGTTGCTAGGAATCCTGACTTGCCACTCACAGTTGATCGCATAATCTACCTGATGATCCAGTAGTCTGGTACAGAATAGAAAGTGAAGAAGAATGATCAAATTCCGTCGGCTATTAATACCATGTTGAAAGTTTGTTGTAAGTGACAAAATGGATTGGCCGGGTCAGATCTGATTGATACGATGGTAATCAGATCTAAAGTAGAGAAGTTGAAGCTAGAGCTGAGAGAAGCGGCTCTGATCAGGTCAGTACTTCTCTTTTTCGCACAGTTACCTTCAGTAACCCGCATTCTTTTCTTTTCTTTTTGCAGCTATAGCTGCATCTCTAGATATGTTGCTGTGGTTGTTGCTTCTCAAGATCATGAGCAAAGGTGGAGAGAGTTAGACCTACTGTTGGACAGTCTAAATTGGATTTGAGATGGAAGCCAAGGCGGATTAGGATTAGAAAAAGATGGCTGATGCCAAGTAAGAGACAAGGGTTTGAGGAGAGGAGAAATTTGAGCAAATTTCAGAAAAGAGAAGATAGGGGATGATTACACCCTCAAGTCACATAATCTGTTGCTCAAACTCAATCAATTCTTATAATAATCAAAACAAAGCTACCAGAGAAGATAAGAATAAAAAATCAAATCGTATCTAACCATATCCAAAATCACAAAATAAATATAATAACAAATTAATGCAAATCTCTAATACCAACCTGACTAGAAGAGAGAGAAGCTTAGAATAATAAATCAGTTCTGCTAACTAAAAATCCTTGCAAAGATAAACTAATCTGATAATATCTCCAAGATTATTAATTGAGCATGAAAACATCCAGATCCAACTTATGCTGATGTGGGAGCAAGTTGTTCTCTGTCACAGGCACAGACAAAATATAACAAAACTATAAAACCATTCTTGGAAGTGGGATTCTAAGAAATAGTAGTTTGATACAAACTGAGCACAAGTTGTGGCTATAGATTTTTGATGTTGATAAAACTAATGGAATCCTGAGACAGGTTACCGCGTTTCTAATCTAACATGTACAGTAAACTGGTGTTACCAGATTTGTGGTATGCTTTGGTTCGTGGTATAAGTACAATTGCATGGCACCCTACTTTGAGTTGTATGCAGTATGAAGGGGGTAGGCCTAATCAAATTGGTATGACTCATGGTAGATTTGGAGAATTGACTATGGTTATTTTAACAAGTATGCATGTACTTTTTGTATGTGTGCCCAGGGAACAGATACATACCATTTGAACAAATGTAATTATCTACAAAGCAAACATTTATTTGACACTTAATCAAAAATATATATAGAAAACCATATGATCAAAATTCTAATAAAATTAAATAATCAAATTTGAAATTCTAATGCCTCGAATACTAGAAATTATAGTACTAAATATATCAAAAGAACCCATTTAATTAGTTTGTTACTACTGCTCTTCTTTTATTCTCGGGTAGTCAGTTTTGGGGTCCGGATCGGTACAACCTCAAATCTAAACACATGATTTTTTCCTCTTTTTTTTTTTTTTTTTGGGGTGTGGGGGGGGGGGGGGGGGGGGAGGCGGGCAGGCTGGGGGAGGATTGGGGATTGGTTGATGTGGAGTGAATTAGGTAAAAACACTGAGTTAAACACATTACCTCTGCAATGGTTCTAACAAAACCTTTGTATTTCTCAGGCACGACTATCGTAACAACATCAATTCCGCACTTTCTGATCAAAATTTCAAGAATGATTCCCACCTGCAAACATAGTATGGTTACTTAAATGATCAAACAAATGAAATTTAACTGATAAAAGTAAACTGCTAGAAAAAAGAACCATTGAACAACCATACAATTTATGACCAATACATGCCTTTGATCTGAAATGATATTTTGAGACAGACGACCAAGGCAATATTCCATTGAGGATATCGGTTAAGAAGTTTATCAGGTCACTGGAAGATAAGGAGGATACCAAAACTTTAATGAAGCCCAAAGCTGCCTGTTCAACACAATAAAACAACTTAATTGAAAATATAAAAATAGAAACTAAAAAATAAAAATAAAGACTATAATAAAGAATGACAACAAACCTTAATAACTTCAGTAGATTTGTTCTGAAGCAAAGATAGTACAGACGGTATCAGGTTTGGCACATCCATACAAAATCTTGCATCATTATATATCAGCAATGAAAGCGCAGAAATTGCTCCACTCATTATGTGAGGAGATGAACTTGAAAGATAACCCATCACCTGTGAATAAAGGGAAAAGAAAGTACTATAAAAAAAAGTGCACATGCAGTTAACAACACGATTCAGTTAAGGGGGGCACATTGTTTCTGATTCTGCTAAAAAGCCACCTCACAACTATATGGCAGGTGTCATTCTTTTGTTATTTAGACAAAATTGTATCACAGCCAAGCAGTGCTGTCTGCACACATGGATGCAATTTCATATAACAACATAGAAAATGGAGAGTATAGCAAAAAGAAAATGTGAAGGGGTTTTAATTTGGTAAGGGGTCCACATAATAAAAAACAAAACTAGATATTAATATTTCCATATGGTTTTTCATGTGAACATCGAGAAAGTGACAAAGAAGTTCAAGAATCACAACAAAAGTTAGCCACTCCATTAAACTTCTTAAACCTCTAAGAAGGTTTAAGTTCTCGAAGATACCAGTACCCAGGAATCCTGTTTCAGGATTCTTCAAATAAATAATGCTAGTTAATTTCTCAAGACAGAGAAGGTAAGAAATTTGACTAGTAAGCTTAAATAGCATGTGAATGATGACAACCAATAAACTATTTGTAAAAACAAATGGATCAGAAGAAAGTTGAGTTAAACAAACCTCATTGTGGACATTATAACATTTGAATGACAAGTGGATATGCTCGGATTGCAGGACAACATTAAAAAATGGGATAAATTTAAGAGATCTGGGAGCAACATTGCACTATCATCATACTTGACATGTGTATCTAACAACCCTATCCAGTTATGAGTATTATTTGAATCATACAAATTCAGTTAGTAAGAATCTGAAACGAATTAATTGAGGAGATGTTTTAATTATTGTAAAAACAAAATATGTAAATTTTGAGTGATTAGTGCTCACATCAATGATGATAATGTCTTTATTTGATCAAGATGGTAATGAGGTACCCCACTGATACTATTCTTTATCAGCTCTGGGGGTGTCCTATAACTATTTCATGGAAGCTAACTGCAAAAAGTATACTATGTAGTAATTAAGGATCAAGTAATTGAGGAGCTGTGTTATTTTTTTAGGGAAACTGAAAATCCAATCTCCACAAGAAATGCTTAGGGCAAAGATGATGCATTTAGTTGATCATCATTCAGAGTATTTCTTTATCAGCTAAGGCTGGGCTGAGTAACCTTTTAGTGAATGCATAAAATCCATATATGTATATTTTAAAAAGTGGACTTGCCTTGTCCACGCCACAGGATTCTAATTTATGGCCGTGTCTTGCCCACACCATAGCATAGGTATTCTAGTTTATGATCCTGCTACCAGTGTCTTCATATCTTGTCACTGCTTTAGTGTGGCATAACAATTAAAGTGATTTGTCACGCCGGATCCATCCACTTGTCTGAATCATCCCACCAAAGTGACATATGTGCCCATCTAGTCAAATGTCAAGCCCAAAGGTGTATAAAAGCCAATTTTCAACCAAACCTTGAACCAATCATCCTCTTTTTCTGTCAGCAAAGACTGTTTATAAGGTTGAGGTTTAATTTGAAGCCTTTATTTACTGGCATTAACCTTGCTTAAGTGCACACTATGTAGCATGGACACTTCTACCATTGAGCCGTAACCGCGTCCGACAATCCGACACCCAGCCACCGAAACTTCTGCGGACAATTCTAAAATTTTGTTAATTAGATACATTATAGGTTTTTTTTAATTTAAGGTACTAGTTGTACCTTCTTCAACATGTGTCTCATACACTTCTTTCTTCTTTTTACATGTTTGATATATTGTTTAGCTTCGTTTGTGTGTGTGTGTGTGTGAGTGTGAGTGTGTGTGTCAAAAACCATAATGAAAAATGTGTCAAAATATTAATTTGCATGAAAGTATGATAAATGTAGATATCTTTTGATACAAGGAGTGTAATACATAGTGCTACTCTACACAAAGTTGACGAGCATATATTTTATGCATGCATGCATGCATGTATACGAGCAAATTTTACATTTGTCGTGTCCTAGTTTTCAAAGAATTGTCATGTCGCGTGTTCGTGTTTGTGGATCCCCTGTACATGCTTCTTAGAGTGCATACCGTTAGCCTAATGGCTTTCTTCTAGAAATATCCCCTGCTTTACTAACTCTGTAAAACAAACGCGACTGATAATATAGGCAGTCATCTAAGCCTCAGTATGATCCCTACTTCAATCAGTTTCTTCAACAGGGATTAAAGTTGTGATCTAGACGTTTTAACAGGACAGATCTAATGACTAGTTGATTTTCACTCCAACACAAACCTACAAGTATGCAACATTCCTTGACAAAACAAAAATGCTCTAGCAGAGTTGGTCAGGACTCCTATGGATAATACTAGAAAATGAATAGTAAATTAGAAGAGTTATTGGATGTCAGCGAGTCTACAGAGGCCAATAACTCAAAAGCTATGTCTATTTTAACAATACGTGCAAAAAAAAAAAAAATACTAAACATGTCGTGGACATGACTATTAGATGGATATACACTTCAATAGTTACTGAAGTTATGGCCACATAAAATTTCTATTCACAATTGATAGCTATCCATTTACCAGAAGTACTAGGTTCTAAGAAGCACAAACAAGGACACAGCCACTGAGCAGTAACAAACACATGACAAGCCAATTCCATAGCAGGTAGGAGAAGGGGAGATGCCAACATGACAACAGAGTATATATTTATATATGTATGTGTATGACAGAGAGAATGAACAAATACATGCATATACATAGTGCATAGAATGCAAATGCGCACAAAGTTTGTAATAATACAAAATGTAAAGTTTACATATTCAATTATCATATTCATTGACTTTGCATAAGGAATAGGCGTTAGCTGTTCAATTTTCTATGTGGAATAACTCAATGTATCTAACTTCTTATATGGAGAAGATTCTAGATTTACTATAGTTTTTATGTACGTTAACATTTTAACATCCTTTTGGCTAAAACAGTCTATGACGGATAAAAAAACATAAATCAATATTTCAACATGTGGGAACGAAACAATGTTGAGGAAATGTAGAACATGCAGACATATTCCAATAAGTGCCCAAAATATTAAATTATATTAGAAAATTGGCAACACATTCAAGAGGTACTCGAGGTGTTTACAAGAAGTGTTGTTGTTGGACACATGTTAAGACACAAGTAGCCTCATGACACAAGTGTTAGTGCTACATAGAACAAGGTAGTACTATTATGTCTTCAGTGTTCAAAAATAGGCAAGTAAAAAAGCAGAAGAGTCACGTGTTGCTATTGAATTAGTTGTTAGTCTACAGCGGTCATTGTGTAGAAGATGGTTTCTGCAACTGGCAATGTACCATAGTTTGTAATGAGCATTATTAAGTTAAATTGCCAACATATACAGAAAGACTACAAATATGGGATAATTTGTTTCGCTAGAATTGAAATTTTAGGGAATAAATGAAAAAATAATTACTCAATGTGGTAGTATTTTGATTGGTTGATATCAAATATATTCGAAGGTTTTTTGCATTTAAGCTTGCCACCATCAAGCGATACGATGCATGATGCAATGCATTACAATTTGACCAATTTTCTTTCAGAATAAAGGTAGTTTAGAGGTTACAATCAATACAAATAGGAGTAAAGTCTATAACATATAATAAATAGAATAACAAATTACTGAGAATAGTGTAACTTGAAATTAGCACATTATTAGTTTACAATAATTGATAATAGGCATGCTCAATGGTCAATCATAATTATGGAAGCCTTTTCTAGTAAGAACTCAAAATTCATCGGATGCGAAGCGCAAGGCTCCATGGAAACAAGTCAACAATGAATCGTTGAGTTGGTGAGAAATTACTGACAAATAAACTAATGGATAAAGCTGAGGGAGGTAGGGGAACCTAAAATATTGGTCATGTACTTTAAACTCAGGAAACCAAGGATACAAACATACAAAATTCTCCAAAACTAAGAGCCTAGAAAAATGCGCAATAAAGAAGCGGGAATGAATTTGACGAAACAAATGATTTCATAAAAATCTCATCAAAATCTCAGGTCATTCAATCATTCATCGGGGAGATTAAACATCCCCTTTAGGAACCCAAACTAAAAAATAGAACCAATATAAAATTAAATCTTGACCAATCTAATCCTTAAAGAGAAGATAAAAAATAACATATAATCCTATCTCCAGAGAGATCCTAACCAATCTAAACTAAATCAAATAAGATCAAATGAAATCAAAGCAGATATGTTCTCGACCTCTCCTTGAATACTTGTGAAAGCCTCTTGAATCACTGATCTCCATCAACTCCCTTGCTCCCCTGTTGAAAAGAACTCAAATCCAACAAGTGAAATTCCATGTAATGACTAACAGTGCAGAACTAACAGGAAGAAATGCATTCTCAATGATCCAAGTAGCACGAGAAGGTGGATGATCGTGCCACTTGACCAAATGTCTTCTATCACCGTGACCTTGAATAGAATTAGTATAGTCAGCCAAAATGGCCTTGATCTTCATTTTAAATGGCTGAGGGGCTGGCAAAGTTGGCAAAGGAGATGGAATTGCACCACAAGATCACCAGCATGAAGTGTTAAGATGCCCAAAAGCGGCTCGGTAAGGAAACAAATCCACCACAATGAAGTAGGAGTTATATTCATCCATGAGGCAACTCGAGTGTATAAGTATTAAATTCTTGTTTTTGTAAGATAAAGTATATAGCTGGGCAACATAACTGAAAGCTTATTTAGGATGTCACTCAGGACATACATAAACCATAACTTTATCCCTTTCATTATATCTTGTAATCTACGGCTTTTGTCAGTAGTTAACATTTTCATCACCAGTGTAGTTTTTCTTCTGATATCAGCATGTAAGTCCTCGATTGAGCAAAGAATTCAACAGAATGAGAAGAACATACATCCGAGCGATGATCATATCAAGCAGTGTTTTAAAAACTCGTTTTATAACCCGTTATAACTCATTATATAACATAACGCTGACCAATCGTTATGTAACAGGTCTAAAAAACGCAATGTTTGATAACTATGGTTATTTTGCTCGTAACTTACGTTACGTTACGTTATTAATGTAACGCACTAAACCTACGTTACGGTATCGACTTTTTATAATCTCATATTCTCTCGGTCTAGGGTTAAAAAATCCCCCAAATTCGCTCGCTTGCTCGTCCTCTCTGCAACATTGTCGTCGTGTCCTCGTCGGCGTCGAGAAGAAGACATACCTCTGATCGACAGCAAAAGAAAAAGACCTACCTCTGAGGGATATCCGTCGTAGTGGTTCTCGTTGGTGTCGTCTCCAAGCGGTGGTTCTCCATCTCCAAGCACAGGTAAGCTCTTTCTCCCCCAATCTCTCTCCCCCCAATCTCTCTCTGCTTTCGCCCCGATAACCCTCTCTGAAATCGGGAGAGAGAGATAGAGATCGGGAGGGGGAGAGAAAGCAGAGAGAGATCGGGAAGGGGAGAGAGCAGAGAGAGATCGGAGAGAGATCAGAAATAAATACGGAGAGAGTGAAGGACAAGGAGGGTTTAATTGAATAGCATATTGTAGATTGAATTATGAATTATAATGAATAACATAACTAAAAATTATAAATTATGATTGAATCATGAATTGTTGTAGATTGAATTATGCGTCTGTGTAGATTGAATAGCCTGATTAAAAAATATGAAATATAATGAAATATGTGAATCATATTGTTATTTGTGCAGATGAAATTATGAATTATAACTTGTGAATGTGAAAAATTATTCTAATACTTGCTAAAAATTGTTGTGAGACTTGCTAATGTTTTGATATTTTTTTAGATTTTTTAAATTATTTTCTTATTTATAAAATCTTATATATAGTATATATATTTATTTTTATTAATTAATATTAAATCGCGTAACCTACGTTATGCGTTACGTTATAACCTATATTAACATAACAGAAGAAAAACGTTATCATTACGTTATCGTTATTTTAAACATTGATATCAAGTTATCAACATAGTTATAAAGGATAATAAAAATGAGCAATCCCAAATAAACTCTTTCCTATCACCTCATTAACAAAGATTCTGTCAGAAAATTCAGTAGTAGGTGAGCAAATTCCAATTACCAAGCTTATCTTCAAGTAGACACCTCAAAAGGCACCTAAATCGTGGTTGACCTTCCTCTAACCATATATTTGAGGGTGAAATGCAAAAGAAAATTTCAGTTTTTACAAAATAGTTTACTGGGGTTTCTCAAAAGAAGCTAGCAAACTTAACTTCCCTATCAAGTAGTATAGTCACAGGCAAACCTCACCAAAGAATACTTTGGCAGCACGTTAAGAATCATCGGTTTATGCCAAGCTATAAAATGCACCATATCTTTTGAAAAGACCACTAAGAAATTGAATTAAATCATGACGTTACTTGTCCTAGCCAATCCAAGCACAAAATTCATGCTAAGAGCTTTCCATGGTTTGTTAGGTGTAGGCAGTTAAGTGCCTGATCCTCTGTTTATTTTCCTAACCTTACCTAACCGCCATGTTTGACACTGGAAATAATCCTAGCAACATCTCTTCCAAAGTCTAGTTTTATGATCAAGATAAAATGAGAGCATGGCTGGGGTTCATATGAAAGTAATAATTTTTGAAATAATCTTCACACTGCTGATAGGCCACAGTCAATCCTGTGACCTTACTTTTCCATAACAGAAAAGAAGACTGATTTCTTGGGCATATCTAAGTTTTTAGTTTGAAAAAAAAAGAGGAAAGTTAACAATCACTAATTTCTACATTTACAAATTTATGACAACTGACAAAGAAGATAAGGGAACCATAGCAATTGAAGCAACAATGTAACAAAGTTTCCACACTTCTTGCGGAAAATGACCAGAAACACAAAGTTTCCACACTTTCCTGGTTCGAATTTTGAAAATATCACTTCAAGAAACACACATAGGCAAGGTCCATACATATCAATAGGAAGAATTAGCTGAAAGCTGGTAGGAGACAGACACAATAGTCCCTCCTAAGAACAATGATATATAAAAGAAAAGACTAAATGAATTGTAACTACAATAGAGACATGCTTAGTGCATTAAACTTACCATATTAAGTAGTCTTTGGAGACTTGATTCCTGATCAGTTGATTCAGTGTCCTTCAAGGTGCAACTTATACTTAGCAGTATATCATATGCCAACTTCCTATATTCTTTTTTTGTCTGCAGATACACAAAGGCAATAGCGGTCATTGCATGAACTGGAACTAAGACCACAGAAATTTGCAGAATAGGACAAATACCTCAATAATGATAAGATTTGTATTAAGATAATATTTGTAGTCCTTAATTGACCGCTTCTCTACCAACGCTCCAATTGGGAGTAAAAACATTTAATTTAAATGAAGGTTCTGCTGTGCAAATGTTATACCTTTTCATCGTTGTGTTTAAGTGAAATTTTTCTAGGAAAAATTAGTTTCTTGCATACTTCTTTTCGTCAAGTGCCCTAATAGAAACTGAACCTTGAATTACTTTTCCCATATTTGCAAGGAAATAGATAAGCTGTGGATCAGTTGCAAGAAAGTTTGAAGCCCCAAGAATTTCATGTCATCGCTTTCAAATTTCCACATCTCTACACAATGGTACTGGATAGCTGTTGGACTCCAATGGTCAACAACTGTGGCAATTAATGCCACAAACAATGGCACGATATGGTGCTATAGATCTGTTATCTTTCCTTTACTTCCTCCTAGGTCATTTTTCCTTCTCTAAGGAGGCAGAGTGGCAACAAAGCAGCCATCAAGTCAATTATGCAAAATCACAATAACTAAATAATTCCACATGAACTAGGAAAAATTAGACCAGTATAGAAGATTTTGCCACGTTGATCAGCTTGCAAGGAGAAGATTGGGACATTTTAAAGGCAGTTGCAGTAGCGAATGAATCCCTCTATATAACACTTGGATATCCTTGATTGAATAAGAATTCTGAAAGTGATCAAATCTATATTACTGACAATTTGTAAAGCATAGTTTTGCTTTTATTTAATTCACTCTTATTTGGATATGATTTATGCCTTTAAATTGCGCATGAGCAAAAAGTTTTTGTGCGAAGAATTTCTAAAAAAGCAACGGACTATCCCAGAACACTTAGCAAGACTACAAGTAAGCAAACCTTAGACCTAGACTGGCAACTAATGGAATGCTTTTTCAAGCACACTGATCCATTGTTCATAATCCAAGGCACCATGCTAGGGGATCACAAGTGTGTAAGGTATGCTCAGATGCAAGTCTTCATAAACTTTGTTGGGGTCAAATATGCACTAGTGGCAATCCAGAGTTAATATTGAGTTCTCATTGCATGTTCTATTTGTTTCTATTTATCAAAAAAAAATGGATCCATTATTTGGTCCAAAAGAATTGTGTTGTTCTGAATAATAAGGTGGTAAGTCTAACAAGCCTGATAACATAGGTTGCAAAGATACAGTCACACAGATATTACACTGTTGATATTGTGATGCAGAATTAATTAATAACTAGGATTGGAAATACATCACAAACTAGAACCAGAATCTCATTCTTTAAGCATCAATTTCACCTTTATCTTTATTTTGACTTGACATTAAAATTACGAGCATCCGAACGCATCTGACACATGTCAGGCATGTGATGTGATGTACATGTTGTGCATTAGATTCTACAATTTGGATACATCAACACATGCATATCAAATGTATAGATTGAAGCATTTGCATTGACATGTATATAATAAAGTTAGTGTCACTACTTCATTTCATCCTATCAATGCTAGTCTTCTGCTGAAGCTTACTATTAAATTTGAGGGTCTTGGACTCATGTTAAGTTAAAAGAATGGAATGAACATAATCAGCAGCAATGTGAAAACCTGAACTGACTTGGCGCGCTGCCACTGTAGATGTTGATTAAATTACGCATTTTACCACTAGGTATATGAATCTAAACCAACTTGGCTTTATTTGTAAACTTGCTAGTGCTATTCAACAACACCACAACTATGAATAGGTAGTAAATTTGATTTAAACTATAATTTTCGGTAATCTAGTACAAGAGAGAGAGAGAGAGAGAGTATTCTATAAGCCATGAGTTTGAATAGGTCTTAGCAAATTACCGGCCAAACTGAGAAACCGACCAACCGTTCGAATTCGGCCGGTTTGGTCCAGTGCGAAAACAAATTCGGTTCGCTGTGATTTTTGTGAATTCGGTTTGGTGTGATTTCGAGAGTTCTTTTAACCAATCCAAACCACCCAGGTAACCAAAACTCATCCACTGACGATCCAGCTAATTCATTCCTCAGAGTCCCCAAAATCACCCCTGATCCCAAATCTCTTTAATTTGCCACTCGAGAAAGCCCTCACCCCCCGAATTCCCCCACCTTCAACTTTGATCTCACGGGCAACGACTCTTTTCGATCTCACCGCTGGTGAGAGTCTCTCTCGATCTCACGGTGGTGAGGCTCTCTCTCGATCTCACTTAGTCACTCTCTTTCTCTCTAATGTAGGACACAACCACAGATATGAAAGAGAGACAGAGACATCGCCAATTTCCTCAAATCTGACCACCTCCTTCAGCACCACCACCCCAACCACTCACACCGCCTACAGAACTGCCGATGCCAACCTCGTCTTCAAATTCTGTCAAGGTGAGTTATTCAAAATGATAGTTGTATTTGTTGTCAAATTTTCTGAAATTGAGGGACAGTCGGATAATTTATGAAAATTGAACAAATTAATGTCATATCTTAAAAAAAAATCAGATAATAACTGCACATCTAGTTTTTTTAGTTCATTAGTGTGATTAAGAATTATAATTGTTTTGAGCTACATTAGAAATTGTCTAGATGCATTCTATAACGCAGATGCTTTATAACCAAGGTACCATTGTTAATGATTTAACTTGTTTGTAGATGAGTTCACTTGTTTGTGATGGTTTGCCCTTTTTAGTAATATTGTTTTATTTGTTTGTAGTTTGAACAAGGGGAGCAACCATTGATGGCAGGGTCTACTCAACCAAACAATCAATTGGAAAGTAGAGAAAGAAAGGAGACGAAGAAAAGATCTACGGTATGGTTACACTTTGTGGAAGTTGAGGATAGCATACCTAAAAGAGTAGCATGCAAGTATTGTGGTAAGGAATATAGTGGTAATACACATAATGGTATATCCACAATGCATGCACATGTTGAAAGTTGTAGGAAAAACCCACATAATGAAGCAACCCGGAAAAAACTAAGTTTACAACCAACAATAGGAGGAAGAAGTGAGAAGGATAACCTTAGTAATTGGGAATATGATGAAGGTGCTATAAGAAAAGCCCTCACATATTTTATAATTATTGACGAGCAACCTTTTAAGTTGGTGGAAGGTGTTGGATTTAGGTATTTCATGTCAATTCCATGCCCTAGGTTTAATATCCCATCCCATTGGGATCATCCAAATGAATTGTTACCATCTATACCTTGATGAGAAGGCGAGTTTAAAGAATTTGTTAAAAGTTACTTGTCAAATGGTATCTCTTACAACAAACACTTGGACATCAATTCAAAACATCAACTATATGTGTCTCATGGCACATTGGGTTGATAGTGCTTGGAAATTAAATAAAAAATATTATACTTTTGTCCAATTCCTAAACATAAAGGTGATGAACTTGGTAGGGCGGTGAAGAGGTGTTTGGTGGATTGGGGGATTGAGAATGTTTTCACCATAACTGTTGATAACGCTTCATCTAATGATACCATGGTTAGTTATTTGAAGAAGAGGCTTAATTATTGGAATGGTAACATGCTACGTGGGAAGCACCTTCACATGAGGTGTATGCACACATCGTTAATCTTATGTTAACGATGGAATTAAAGAATTAGGCTTTTCGGTTGCTTGGGTTCGTTCGACTGTGAAGTATGTGGGTTCTCCTTCTCGCTACAAAATTTTAGAACTTGTATTAAGATTGAGAGGATTGAATGGTCAAAAACTATGTGTTTGGATGTGAGTACGAGATGGAACTCCACCTATTTGATGTTGAATAGCATGCAAGTTTGAAAGAGCTTTTGAAAGGTTTGGTGACCCTTTCTTTAGAAATCAAGTGTTCGGTGGGAATGAAGATCAAGAGATGCCATCGGAGAGTAATTGGGCTAATGCAAGGAGGTTGTATATTTTTCTTGAACATTTTTATGAACTCATATTGCGTGTTTCTGGTTCTTTGTATGTAACTAGCAATATTTTTTTACATGAGCTTAGTAATGTAGCTTGTGAGTTGATTGATAAACAAGAAAGTAGGGATCTTGAATTGAGTAAAATTGCATTTAAGATGCAAGAGAAATTTGATAAGTATGGGGGGAGTTGGGAGAAGACTAAATTGCTAAATTACATTGTCGTGCTTCTTGACCCACGATACAAGGAACAATATATATAATTTGTTCTTGAACTTCGTTATGATGAAAGGGAAAGTTTGGAGAAATTGAAGATTGTAAAAGAGGCCGCGTCAACATTGTTCAATGACTACAAGTCTAGATATGGAAGTCAAAGTGAACAATTGGGTGAGTTATCTCAATTTTCAAACAATGTTGCGAATGTTTCCTCTCCTCAATCATTAGATGTAAGGAATCGATTTAAGAAGATGAGAGCCATCGTTGGAGGTAAAGAGGCAAAGAAGGAATTGGACAAATTTCTAAGTGAAGAAGTCGAAGAAGATTTGTACATTTTAGAGTAATGGAAAGTAATAGTTCAAGATTTTCTATTCTCTCTCAAATGGTTCGTGATGTGTTGGTCATTCCCATCTCCACCGTAGCTTCCCAAATCGGCATTTAGTAGTGGTGACCGAATTCTTGATCCTTTTAGGAGTTCATTGACTCCTAGAATGGTACAAGCTCTCCTTTGCACCAAAGATTACTTCGAGTCAAAATGTCATCAACTAAGGTGAGTGTTGAAGAAGACTTAGATTCTCTTGAAAAGAATGACATAGGTAATTTGTTTTTAAAAGAATTTGATTCAATTATTGGTCTTGAGATTTTAGTAGATAACTTTGTTTCATAAACTAAATATTCATTTTTATTAATCTAGATTTGTCTAAAATGGCATCGGAACTGACAATCACAAAGGTCTAAGAAGATTTAGAGGTAATCCATGATTCCCTTTTAATTTTCCCTTAAAAATGTTTTTAAAATAATAATATTAGGTTGCGATGAAAGCACCTTACTGGAGATGATAATGTTGTCCTTTAGCTAAATGTCCTAATTCTCCTGGAATTGTTGTTGAAGGTTGTCCAGTTGTCTCTTGATATGAATTCCTATTATGAGGAAAAGTTTGCATGATTAGACGATCAACAATGATGACTGAAATGAGTGAGGTGACGCGGATATATGTAATAATTGTATTGTTCTTTATGAGAGAGAGATTTCTGATGAAATGTTGATCAATTGTTTTAGTTTGTATTTAGAATGATTTAGAGTTGATAAGCATGTAGTAGTAAAAATCATGATGTTTTTCCTTCTTTGTTTACTCATCTTATATTGTGCTTTTATTTTGACTGTAGGAACAATTATGCTATTATTACCTATAAGTTTCATGCATATATTTCTTTTTGTGATAAGAATTTGTGCATAAAAATATTAGAGGGCTATTCGGGTGAATATTCTCTCTTCTAGCAATTTGTTTATACATTTTAGTTGTATAACATGTCATATTCCCAATTTTTTCATTAGATGTTCATATTTGTAATTGTTCTGATTTTTTCTGTTTTTATTTTGTGGAGAAATGCTAAGCAAAAAAGAACTAAAATTTTGAGTCCCACGTCCAAGACGGTTTAGAACGAAGCAAACCGAACCAAAAATTTCAGTTCAGTCTGCTTTGGTTTGTCCTTCAATCGGTTTGATTTTGGTTCGGTTCAACCCTGAACGATTTGGTTCGGTTTGGAAAAAAAATTAAAGAAAAAGAACCAAACCAAACCAAGCTCAGGCCTGAGTTTGAAAGAGATCAAGATCAATGGACAATAGATTAATGAGAGAAAAAAAAACTGTTTAAGATGAAAATAAGTCATTGTGGTTTACGGCTAATCCAAAAACAGAAAAAAGGCAATGATTAAATGGCAAGTGAAAGAAGGCATAGAATGAATATCTCCGCTGATTTATCAGTTTCCATAGAAATGTCCCCAACATATAACTGTTATGATATATGTATAGGACCACTAGTCCATATTAATTCAAATATACACTCAATCAGCCAACTAGTACAGTTAAACAAAAAGAGAATTTAAATAAGCCATTTATGTTCCAAGTATCAACAGGGTAATGCAAGCATTCTTTAGAAGGAAACCCAATAATTCAGGGGCAGAGATGTGTGTGTCTCATTTCCAGCAATTAGTAAACCACATTTTGACCTCTCATTCGACCAGGTTAATTAGGAACAGTAAGAAAGAGATAATTTTATCCCAGAAAATTGAAATCCCCTGTCATAATAATGCAAGTGCTAAAGAATCAGTAATTCAATTAAATTCATTTGAATTTAACCTATATGCCTTAACTGAAGATATTCCCTTCATCCAACATTCTAATTAGCTTTACTATCAAGAGAAAGAATCTCCACTAAACCTGACCCAATATGCTAGGAAAAGAATATCTCGACACCAAATACATTTGACCCAGAACTGATACTGCAGAATAAAAATCACATGAACTAGTCATTAAACATAATATTCTCCCACCAATTTGCATCAAGAAACAGACAAATAACTTGAAGCAATATATACAGGAGCAAGAATAGCAGACAGATATGCAAGCTGCAGCTCTTTGACAGATTTAACTATGACATCTCTACTCATTTTGCTAACGTGTTCCCTAAATTTATATGAAGATGAGTGCTACCACGCATAGAAAAGATGCATGTGTTCATGGATGAATCTATACATGCATTGAGATGCACATATAACCCCGTGATCTATGCCGCCATGAAAGGGCTTACCTTTAATGTGATGATTATCTCGTTCAAAATCATAAACGCCTTGGTATTCACATCCTCATCATTTCTCTATAAAAGAATCGAAGAACGAAAGTTAAGTATAATTCCCATGATTTAAAATAAAAGTACACAGAATTGAATAATGAAGGTGGTGACGTCTGCTGTCCAACACCCAAATCTATGCTGACATGCAGCATCTATTTCTGTCACCTTGTGTAAACAGAACCAAACTTATGACATTCAAAAATATGAAAGTGAGTTAAAGAGAAAACAAAAGTTGCAATAAAGAATCTCTTACCTTTAAGATATGAACCAATAAATTATGCAAGCACGAGAAGCGATTTTTAATAGTCGCACTGTCAACTGAAATCTTTACACGGAAAAGAAGATCCATTAACTCATCAATTCGAGCTTGACAAAACCAACTGTGCACCTGGATGATAAAGAAAGGGAGTAGATGAAGACATTAATCTTCAGGTAAACAGAATATGGAAAAGGTTAAAATCCTGAGTTCTGACCTCTAAAATTCTACTCAATGTATGGTATGCTTCAGTTTGGCAGGTTCCATTTGTATCCTAGAAATGAAATAAAAGCACATTGTTTAAATAATGTGCTGAATATAAAGAACATAATTTCTTCCTATGCTTCTACAAGTAGGACTTGTAAGAAGAACCTATTCGTAAAGATGTAAAAAGTATACCAATAAATAAGACTCTATCAAGCTGAAAATTATCTTAGTTAGGTCTTCATCAGCTGCCTCAACAAAACACGACGCTAGCTCCATCATCAAGCACCTGTAATGACCAAAGCTTCCATCAACTTCCGAAGTATGTCTTATCAATCAATACAGAGACCTACCTTAAAGAATATTGCAATCCACTTGAGGTGTATGTTTAAACTAAATTTAAATATAAAAAATAACATGCGTCCAGCAAACACTCCTCTAAGAACAGATATAAATAATATTGATTATACTATTAACTGTGATAGTTGTGAAACTTAACGCTGAATGTGACAGAATTTTTGAGAACAAGCTGATACAGGAAGAAATCAAAGCATTCAAGTGGAAATTATGTAATGCTTATCTGCAAATGACAAATCTAAAATAAAAGGAATCATAATCGCACCGTATGTAACATTATTTTGGGGGATGCAAAATCATTACACTATTCTCATGAATTGTGAGAGACTTCAGGTTTCGCTGGCTCCCTGTCCCTTAAATCTTCCTTCTCCGTTTTTTTCTTTCTACTATATTTATGTCAAGTATTAAAATTGGTTGATATACAGCATTCGCCCACAATCCGTCAACTTAAGCTTTGTAATAAGTGGTTTCCTTCAAAGCACAAGGTTGGTCCTAGGTTCAAACCTCCTTGTCGACAATTTAAAACATATTTAATTTATCCACAGGTGTTCTTCCTTTCCAAGAGTCATGTTTGGTTGCATACCTTTTCAAGTGGGAAGTGCCCCTGTGGGGGAGTGCCAAGTGTTAAAACTAGTTGATACTTAATGTTGACCCACAACCCGTTGACTCGTGCTTTTCACTAAACCAGTTGCTGAAAACAAAACCATGATATTCTAATACATAAGTCATCTAGTAAATATGAAAGATTATATAATTGTCACGGTAAAAGTTCCTATTTTTGGTACTCAACTTGGACGGAGTATTTGCCTACTCGTCACATACGTCACATTTGGCTAACTATTCAGTATACAGTTTGTGGCTAAAGTTGTCTTATTTGTGTGCAATTTTAATCATTGAAATTTTAGGAATTTATGCTTCAATCAATTCAATTACTAATTATCTATAAGAGAATGTAAAATGTACACATGACGTTCTTGGATTATGAATTCTTCTGAGTTGCATTTGCTAGCTTAGAATTGGTTTTTGGGTTCTTAATGCTGAATTTTATGAACCTAAATTTTGATAATAGGTATTGCTATTGATTAATGCCAAGATTAGTTAATTATAGATGCATAGTTATCAAGGTTGGCTTATTAATTATTAGATTCATGGTTATTGCAGATTATGAGTTGTGCCAAAGGTTATTGAACCTTCAGTTCATAAGCATGTTAGATACAATGAGTTTCTTTCTGTCCTCTTAGTGACACCCAAAAACATCTCTATTGATGAGAGTCAAAGTTGAGGAGATAGGCAATGGAGTCATCATGATCCACCACTCAATTGCTAGCTCTCCGATCCCATTTTGATTTCTCTCACATTTATGGCCTCACATTTTATGTTTTCTGGCCATACAAGGCCTTCATTTGTTAATTTGTGTTTCGAATTTTCTTTTCATCATTCTCTGTCTTGCCTTGTGATGCACGAGGATTTGTCCGTATACAAAGAATAATCTCTTATAATTGATGTGTTTGTAGGTTGTAGGATTTGAGTTATGCCCTTTTTCTTTTCTTTTGGAAAGTAAAGCCTTAAGACGATACATCATGGGAATTTGGTGGATGATACAATTATCTTACTTGGATTTTATTCAATTGCTAACAAATAGCAAAGGTTTTCACTATCCCCATTTTTCATATTATTATACTCCAAATCACAATTCTTCAATGTGAATAACCAGGGTTTTTCATGAGATGGATTCCGAATCAAACTGTGTCTTAGAAAATCTAACCTGTATCAATAGGAAAAACCAAAGTTTTATGTTATGATACTAAAGCTTGTGCTTAGGATATCCCATCATATTAGTTATATGGTTGGGAATATCTATATGAAATATATAAAAGAAGATCTCTAATCGTTAGAACTGCTCTCCAGGGCTTTGAAAGGCCGCTACTCGACCTGCAATTGACTAGAAACAACTGCTACTCTGAAAGGTCCACCAAAATTCTGTATGCATATGAATATAGTGTATGTGTGAGCGCATGAGTTTGTGCAATTGTGTCTGTATAATAAATATCAGCTTCCTTTGAGCAACTTCATATTTCTTGACTTTCTAGAAAGTAGCTATTTTAGCAAGATGTAAGAGCTCTAATTGTAACAAGAGCTCTAGAATAAGGTAAACTGTAGTACTGGAAGCCTAGTAGTTTCGTGAATTGAGGATAAAACGATAATGAGCCGTATGATAGAATGGGCACATACTGTTTTAGACTTGAGGAGGTTCAATGGGATGTGTTCTGTTGTATTGAACTGACACTTCAATAGCAAAAAAGCTACGAGGATAGCACCCTATGAAGCTGTGTTGTTAGGTAGCAACTTAAGGCCATTGTATTTTGATTTAGGCTTTAGTGCCTGTTGAGCAAGTCTTTGTTCTACAGGATAATGCTTCACTGCCATTTTTTGTTCAATTATCTTCTTTACTTTGTTTCCTCCCTGTAATTGAATGCCCGGTTGGAATTTTATCTCACGACCATTCTGAACTCTTATAAAAAATTGTTGATTTTGAACTTTTAAGAACAAAGGCTGAGTTCATGCAAAAAGGAAGGGGGAAAAGGTTGATCCATGACTAATTTTAATTACTCTTAACTCTTCGTTCCCACAAAGAAAATTGAATTAATGACGTCTCTAGGATTATCGGTTTGGAGGCTAAAGCATTTTAAGAATCTGGTTAAATCTAACATTGATCAGTTTCTAACTAATGTTGAATAGAGAAACTACCCTAACATGTACAACATAAGTTCATTTGCATACCAGACTATTTTGCGGGTAGTTTCCTGAAGCAGTAAGAATCTATGCTCGGGTCTTAGCTAGCAGAAACACATGGTTACTGCCTGCTTTAGTTGTAGTATCCAAACTGTATGGCCGGGCCACCTCAATCCTCTAAACTGAGACTGATCAGCCACTGGTCCAGAATCATTGCAACACCAATTAGAACTGCTCTCATATGCACCGTGATTTTCATGTGTAAAAAACTTAGAAAAATAAAGAAATTAAACCAATTCCTGTGCAAACTTTAGCAAAAATTTAGAAATTATATTTGCATCATCCACCATGATAGTACAAGGTTAGAGATTGACATTAATTTTGCAAGCACGTAAACAACATATACACTTGTGCACATGTGCATGCATGAATTTGTGCATATGCATGTTTGTGTCTGAGGAGATCAATTTCAAATTAGAAATTGATCAAACACAAATACAAAAATCAAAATTTGAATCCTATGCTTTTGGGAATCTTATGTCTTCTGGTTGTATAAGTCCATCATTTGTGATTTTTACATTGAGTTTTTTCTTTTCCATTAGAATACATCAATTATTTCATATGGCTTGTAGAATTATACTATTGGTGCTAATATCACTTGTTTCTTTACATTTGTTGTCTTTACAGGGAAGAGATGGTAGATCAATCGACCAGAATTGTTACTGTAAGCTTCTATCAATCTAAACCAAAAAGATGCAAGTTTGATTGCAAGAAGAGCAGACCCATTTTCAAAAAGAGTTATTCTTTTGGGTTAGGTTATTGAGTGTCACAAATCCATCTTTTCTTCTTGAAAATACACCAATGAAATCACATTACATTTTTTCTGTTTTGCTTAATTTTTTATAGTAAATAGTTTTCTTATAAAGCATTAAGTTTTCTTTCTTTTACTCAGTAAATTTGGCAGATTTGTGTGTCTCTTGTGTCAGGAAGTTCACTTATTTGTTTGTTTTCTATTAGTTTGAGTACATTTTATTATATCAGGCTTAATTACCTCATACATTCTTCTTTCCAGGTACAGTTCAAACTTTTGCCGTTGAAGCCAAAGGCTGTTGTCATATGTTACACTTTTGTACATTCTCTAAATTAATTCACAGTATTTTATATTCACAAAAGAAGGCTGTAACTTTACATGCTTGATTCTTTTGAATTATACAAATGAACCATCCATGTGACACTCAAGCTACTAGGCAAAGTTAAATACTTACATCTTTTTGTAATCTTTTTTCAGTATAGTAACATACATACGCACAATTACATACATATACATGTGTTGGTTGGTAGGTAGAAACT